>JAOTRI020107558.1:0-13395 GCA_028564885.2 Zoanthus sanctaehelenae | reverse complement strand
TGTAGTAATACACTAAACTCACCTTTGTAGTAATACACTAAACTCACCTTTGTAGTAATACACTAAACTCACCTTTGCAGTAAGACACTAAACTAGCCATTGTAGTGATACACTAAATTAACCTTAGCAGTAAGACACTAAACTAACCTTAGCAGTAAGACACTAAACTAACCTTTGCAGTAAGACACTAAACTAACCTTTGTAGTAATACACTAAACTAACCTTAGCAGTAAGACACTAAACTAACCTTTGCAGTAAGACACTAAACTAACCTTAGCAGTAAGATACTAAACTAACCATTGTAGTAATACACTAAACTAACCTTTGCAGTAATCCCAATGAGTGCGTCAGCTCTTGTGTAAAATTCCTCTTTCAATGATATAACAATGCACTGGAACTCCTCTCGAGTTTTGTTGGTAATGAAATTAGCAACCTTAAAATAACGGTAATTAAAGTTGAATACTAGGCGACTCGTACGTTTGTAGTAAGAGGCAATTGGTCTCTTTAACTTCCTCAGATAATTTGGTTAACTTATTGGAGAACGTTAAACTTTACTGAGCTATCGAGTGAAACCGTATATCTCTAAGTTTGTATACAAATGGAAGAGCATCCAGGTAAAACCATATTTATAAAAATTCAAAAAAAAAAAGATCTGTAGAAGAAAAATTATAAAAAAATCATGAGCTTTTGGTAGTGATTCTATGGCGTTTTTCAACAGGTTGTTTGATAATGACAGGTGTAGCCAATAGGAGTCAAAAGAAGAACGCTCTATAACCTTGTTAAGGTTTATAGACTTGTGTAGTATATGTATAAAGAATATAACATGTTCTAATACAAATTATAAATCACTGCTTACATTCGAAATACGTTACACTAACTGTGGAAGGGAGGGAGGGAGCCAAGATTGATGGAAGAAGAAACGATGATTACCGTGCTCTACCACTCACAGTGATAATAACGAAACGGTTTGTCTTTGATGTAATATATCAAACACGAGAGACAGCTTTTGATCACTTTTCGAAGTGAGTTGAAAAATGACTACAGCTACAGGTATCATTAAAAAAATCGGGGTATTTGGAAATACTGTGAAACATTACCTCGAGTGTATGACAAATCTTCTCAATGGAAACTAAACTAAGGAGTAAGTGAAAAAATATAATCCTAAACATGTACACTACCTGCTAATTAGGATCACATTTCGACACCATAGTCACGGTTATGATTTCTGTTATTAGTGAGTTTTAGAAGGTACACTTTAAAGTTAATCTTTTAAAACTCAATCTTTACAAGCAAACTGCTGGTTGAAGCGATTTTATATTATATTTCAAGCAATCCAAATGCGCGTTGTGACGGATCATCACTGCAACACAGTTGGCCGACTCTTAAATTAGCATTCACGGTACTTACAAAAGACCAGGAAACACAAACCTACCCTGTTAATGTTGGTATTGTCCAGAGCAGCGTCGATTTCATCCAAAACAAAGAAAGGAGCCGGCTGGAAACTGGATTAAAAAGTCAAAACAGGAGTTAAATGTCGATAGTTTAAGAAAATGAAAAATGATCGCTCTCTTACCTGTGGCAACTAAATAGTAGAGCCAATGCAGCGACAGTTTTCTCTCCGCCAGACAAATTGTCCATAGGCCTAAATCTGTTAGGTGAATTCATAGGAGGAGGTTTAAGTCTTCAGGTTTTCCCTATTTTTTTTTTAGTATTTATTCACATACTTATTCATTGTTATAGATTTCATAAACGTGTGTTGGAGCCATAGAGCAAGAAAGCTCAAACAAGAGATTGAATATTTACTATACTTCTTGTGATGACTTAACTTTGGAAAGACGGTACACTTATTTTTAATTACAAAGAAAACAAACAAACTAAGCAATAGAATATTTGTTTTTTTAATTTTTAAAAACCCTTCTACATAGTTTGTCCAGCAATAACTTTGCATAAGAACATTGTTTCCAGTTCCTTTTGGAATCAAATGCTTATGCAAAATTTTTGATGGGCAAACAACGAATATTATGAAATTCTGATATTTTCTAATATATACTCAAATGATGGGGCGGGCTTTCTAGGGTTTACCTCGGTGTAAGAACCTGTAAAGTTCACGAAAGTGAGGCAGAAGAAAACCAATGAAGTTTAAACAGTGGATAGAGCGAACATAGTAGTGATACGACAAAGAATAAACTTCACAAGTTCTTACACTGAGAATGAAGCACTTTCTGGCCAACGTCGAAACTTTTTCTCTTTTCAACCAAGTTTTTCTGTTTGGGTTTTCGAAATATACCACCGAATTTAAAATCTGACTGCAATTCTAAAACATTGAGAACGGTTAAAAAACCGGATTTAATGAAGCTACATAAATACAAATAAAGTTTTAGTTGTTACGACCACGTACTCTCGACAATGCTAAAAAAAGTCTGTTTACGTAATAATTTTAGCAACATCTCCGTGCACGTGCTGCGCTTGATGCATTCCAACGTGCAGTGATTTTTTTGCTATTGTTATCTGCCGTCGACCTCGGCGTTCTCGTTCTAATTTTTTTCCTTTATTTCACCATGTGCGAGTCTTTAAATCCCAAAATATATCAAAATTTCCTGCCTTTCACACTATAACAATCGAAAGGTCTAGATAAACAGCACAAATTAGAGTAAAATAACAAGTGTGCGTTCGATAAGATTTGGTCTGTCGTCAAGACGCTAATAGAGACCTTAAGCAACGAGGACGGGAACGTAAACGACGACGACTCCGAAAAATCATCTTTCTGGTTTGCACTTAATTTCTTTGTGCGGTTCATTAAGTTTTTTACTTCTTTTCGTTTTGCTTGGCGAAAAGAAAAAAGATTTAATGTTTCTATATAAACCTAAACAAATACTGAGAATGTTTTCGCTGTAACGTCCACGTAGTCTCTCAAATCAGGTGTTTTCACGTTGAATTTTAGTGACAACTCCCAGCACGTGCTCCGCTCGCTGCATTCCAACGTGCAACCATTGTATTTTCTATTGTTTTCTGCCGTCGTCGTCGGCGTCGCCGTCCTCGTTGCTTAAGGTCCCTAATAGGGACGTTTAGACAACGAGGAGGGTAAGGCCGACGTTAGAGAACACTAGGAAATACAATAACTGCACGATGGAATGAAGCAAGCGGTGAACGTGCACCGAATTGTCGCTAAAATTAGAACGTGAAAACATTCTTTAGGGTCGTCGTTCGGCGTTCCCGTCCTCGTTGTTTAAGGGCCTAAATTGGGGATAATTTTCATACTGGGGCGTATTTAGTTATGCATTCAGTTTCACCGCATATATTTTAAGAGAAGTTGGGGTCAGGATTAGGTACTTAGGGTTTGTTTGAATGATTAAATAATAGTACGTCGCAACACGGATATTTAACCTTATTTTCTAATATACCCCTTTTTATTACTTCAAAATGGGAAACACAAAAAAATTGTTTACATTATGTTAGAACAGAATTATTGCTGTCGAGCGAAGCGAAATTCCGAAAATGTTTTACCGCAATTGTCAATACCGCAAAATTTCTCGATTTTCATGGATTCGTTCTGTCCGTCTGTTTTCAGTTTCTCTGCCTTGCCTCCCTGCGCCATCGTTGGACCACCCCACACATACCAAACGTTTTCCATCCACGTGCGTTCTCCATTTTAAGTTTATAATAGCGTTGTCTTTCTGTGGATTTTTTAAAACATGTTCCCGGTTGTGGATTCTTTTTTAAGCAAGTTCCCGGTTTGTGGATTTTTTAAAACAAGTTCCCTGTTTGTGGATTTTTTAAAACAAGTTCCCGGTTTGTGGATTTTTTAAAACAAGTTACCAGTTTGTAGAATTTTTAAAACAAGTTTCCGGTTTGTGAATTTTCTAAAACAGGTTCCCGGTTTGTGGCTTTTTTAAAACAAGTTCCCGGTTTGTGGCTTTTTTAAAACAAGTTCCTTGTAGGTAAGTTTGAAAATGAAAAAGAATTCAACAACCTCGCTCGATAGCAATTTCACTTAACGTTTCGTTACCACAAGTAATAATATAATTGTAATGATAACATACAATGGTACAATAAATTGTTGCCCTCGACGCAATGAGCCAAATAACAACCTAAGTCAAAATAAGATCCATTACCGTTAACTAACAAACCTTTTTCCTGGAGCAACACAATTGTAGTCGATTCCAGCAAGGTAAGGCTCCTACAAATGAGTATAAAGTGTTTTGTTAACATCATCAACTTCAGAGTTGCTACAAGACAACTGAACCGTTGCGTTGTATGCAACTACCATAATTAAATAGGACCTTTTTTAAACAACTACATGAAAAATCGACATTGCTAGTCTCCCATTCACACCAGACCATGGTTAATAATTTTTTAGTTACACACGCGTCACTAAGTTTAAACCACATCAAGGGCATCAAGGTCTTATTTCAATTTTTTTTTAAATAATTTTTTTTTTAGAGATTTACGATGACAGGCTGGAAACCTGTTCCATTTCATAATTAATAGTATTACAAACTTTTATCTCAACATATCTTATAGGAAATTTACCATAGTTGGTATGCGGTATTGGGGGAGAGTAACCGAGCAATTTGAGTGAAGTCTAGTATTATAGTTTTATCGTTTTTTGAATGGTTAAAAAACAAACAAACTTTGAAGCGCACTGGAAGGTTTCCGGCTCTAAAGTGATAAACAAAGACAGTATTATGCATATTATATAATAATTGTATAAATAAGACTATTTGATTTTTCAACCTAAAAACATAATGTGGCAAGTAACCAGTTGTGAACGTTAATTATTATTCAATGGTATTTAATCCTTGAATACTGTAATTGCTACAACAAGATTAAAATCATCTTTACAAAGGTGGAAATCAGTATCGAAGAGAAGAAGAATTATAGAAGTAAATGATACATTAAAAACTAACTACACCGAGGTAACAATTGTTTCCGAAAACTCAGAATACTAACAAAAACGTATTTTTTCCAATCCCATAGATTCCATAATTGTCAGGTTTGTAAAGTGGCCAATAGAAAAATTTACTTAGTCAAGAACTTTACTTAATTTTAAAAATCTCTGGTAAGCTGTTCACTGAGTAACATATCTCACCTCTGGGTCTTGGGGACCGAGGAACGCTTGTGCACTAGGATTATCAGCTAGACTCTAATAAGGGATAAACAGAGTAACATGCAGATAAGCTCCAGCATAGTAATGATTGAGGTTTGTCACAGGGAGAAGTGTTTCACTGAGTGACACAAAATGTTACCAACCTTATAAATACCGTCAATTTCTGTAGATATGTGCTCAAATGCCTTCATAAATAACTCGTATCTGTAACAAAAAAGAATATTATAACATTGTCTTTACAACAAGAAAGGAGGTGGACTAGAAAGGGATAACCTCTTCCACCTCCTTTCACAATTTTTCAAGTATCTGTTTGTATCTGTGTGCTAATGTATTTGTGTATTTGTATACTGCTTTTGTAAAGCGATTAATTGTGAATAAACTATTGTTATTATTATTATTATTATTATTATTATTACAGGGTGAGTAGATGTAGGTGTAGTGATCATATAAAGACCTTTGCTTTTTGACAAACTCAAAGTCGATCTTGGCTTGTTTAGCTTTTTTTCGTGCTTGTTCAAATTCTTCATTGGTCTCCTGTAGTCTCCCCGAGACGCTATCTAACCTGATAAAATAAAGGAGAAGATAATTTAGACCTGATGAATATGATCTAATTGCCAATAACGTTGAACTAACTGAAACACAATTTACTTTTCTATTGCTTTCATGTTGGGAGCTTGGATCCGTTGCACTGTACTCTGTAGTCTGTTAATTTTGGCTGTAAGATCGTTTGAAATATTCCTGATTTCAGCTGGGTCGTCTATCTGTACATTAGGAAGTAGAAACATACAATCACTTTACGTCTAAAGCAGAGAAAACCAATAATCACAAAATCGTTAAAAGACGATTCTTGGTATCAGAGTAGGCGAATAAAGAATTTACCAGAGGAACTTACCTTTTTTAAGTCTCTGCTGAGTAATGTGTAATCGATGGTAATGTTAGCCTCCCGTTCAGATATCATTCTTGAACCCTGACATAAAAAAACTCAGATTAACTCATCTGATATCATTTTATCGCCAAGATCTAACGATGCAGAACATATTACTGAAAGAGGCTAGTAACAAAATGTTTCTGAGGTTTAAGTAATTATTTTATTGTCGAGCTTAACTATGTGAATTTAAGCAGAGCACACCTTTCCAGTTAGGGGAGGGATTCTCTTACCTGACTACTCGATGTGTCGTCCACCTCCATGCTGTCGTCATCCGGCTGGCTGTCCGTTTGAGACACAGATGATTCTCCTAACTCAATATCACCCATAGTACCTCGTGTCATAGGAATCTGAATGTCTTCCATCTAATAGAAAGGAAAGTAATTCCTGTTGATACTGTGAATATTCTACTCGATGTATTTATAATAGCTCCAAAAGCTTATAACAACGTTTGGTTGAAACCTAATTCATAAAAGTAATAAAAGAGTAACCTGACATCCTGAAGAAGGAAAAGCTGATAGCTAACAGAGGTTAAAAACACACAGGAGTTCTGTTTTCCTTTTAATGCTAAGTCGGATTTTAGATCATTACCACACAAGAGACATTAACTTGAATACAGGAAAGGATATAAGATTGCAAACATAACGATTTTCAAAAACCATTTCTACCTTGCAGGACTTAAGAAGACCATGACGATCCGACTTCTTTTGTTCAAGTTGAGTTTCCTGGGAAAAGATTTAAAACTATCATTATTTACATCAAAATATTTAAAAGTGCATAGTTTATTGAAGTACATGAATGCATACGATTGTGCTGTAAAAAGATTGGTCAAACAAATTAAATAAATACTCTATTTAACGTCAATTACAAAGGAAGTGATTGCCCATTCTTCCTAGCAATTGGCTAATGTTTAATCGCTCGGTGGCTCAGATCTTGGCGTGAAAATCGATTTTGCAGAGGAAGGAAAACCAGAGAACCCGGAGAAAAACCCTCAAAATCAGATTGAAATTGACAAATCTCAGCCGAAATGCGGCGCCCAGGAATTGATCCCGGGTCGTAGAGGTAGGAGGCACGATAAATGAGCACTATGCCAACCAGGTCCTGTTAAACAGGCTAAGATTATACATTACAATTAACAAACAATTCGCTTTAGAAACAGTGAAAGTTACCATCGTTGTAACTTGTCTCTGTAAAGTTGATATTTCCTTTGTGTGACTGTTAAGCGCCTTCCTGATTTCCCTGATCTCAACGTCCTGCCCAAAATCAAAGGAAGGTTTCTCAGTAAAACGAACAAATATAAAAGATTTGCCATGGCTTTTACTATAAATTGTAATTCTCACCTAATTGGAACACAATAAAACTCACACAACTTACTTTTTCATCCATTCTCGATTTCTTGGCCTGTTTTTCAAGACGTAACTTTGACAAGTCTTCGGTTTCATCATCAATAATCTAGAAAAAGGATCAGTCCTCAAATTAAGCATTCAAAACTTAACAAACACTTACACGTTGTTACACATGTTGAAAGAGAAACTCGAACTAAGATAATACTCTAATGAAACACGGAATATTCAAATGATTTCGCAAAACTCAATTAAACGGATTGAAAACGTTGTAAGGAGCAATATTTACTTTCACTAACACAACTTCTTATATAAACAAAATAGAAAAGGAATTAAACGTAAATATTGCACTCCGTGATGTAAGGCAGTTGTTTCACAAATTAAACCCATGTAACATGGCATGGAACAAAGAATCCAGCAAAATGTAATTGTTCGAATCTGGAATTCATAATGAAGGAAATCCGTAATTTAGAGACGGAATCCTCACTCCAAAAGGAATGTATATTTAATTCAGACGATCAGAACAGAGTGCTAAAGTATGACGTCATGCTGCCATGACGCTAAAATTTTCTGTTCTAAACAAACTTCTGACGGTAATTGCGTCTCTAGCGTGAAAGTGTGCTTTCTTTCGATTTTGAAATAAGAATAGAAAGTAGATGAAATTCAATTGATATATTTTTATTTATTTCACTCGTAAAACACCATTCCTGATCATTTGCTACAAAAAAAGAAATGAAGATGACATTGTTTTAGGCTACATTGCAATGTAATCATTTTCAGTGCGTTGCTGCAGATTCAAACCATCACTCTCGGAGAGAAACCTGTAAATTCCTTGGCTTTCTGAGTAAAAAAAGGAAAAATGCAATCTAACTATTTTCAGTGTTGTTATTTCTTGTCTGACTGCTGATGTGATTATTTTTTTTTTATCAGGAGAGAAGACAGAGCACCTGACAAACACTCCCGTATTTGCAGCTGTCATTTCAGGGATGACGATAAAAGAAATGGACCTGAAATTAGTGAAACAACAGACACAAGCTTATGGATCTAATGCCTGGTGCTGATCCCAAGCCACCCCCAAAGAAAAAAGAAAAAAAAGTCAACTGCAGTCCAAAGGCAACCCTTCCCACAGTTACAGCTATACTGGAGGA
Source organism: Zoanthus sanctaehelenae (assembly GCA_028564885.2). NCBI lineage: Eukaryota > Metazoa > Cnidaria > Anthozoa > Zoantharia > Zoanthidae > Zoanthus > Zoanthus sanctaehelenae. The sequence continues at coordinate 4,872 of JAOTRI020107558.1, read as the reverse complement.
GGTAAAAAAAAAATAGCGGTGCCATAACAGCTGCTGAGCAGGACCAGGAACTGAATAAGTCTAGGGATGCTGCGATTTTAGAAATTGAGTTAGATATAGCCTCGAGAGAGCTCATGCAGCATCAAGACATCGCATCATACCGAGAGAGACACTACTCGGCTAGTAATGTTAGCACTGATGTCATCAGAATGGAGACTGGACTGCCAACAAGGGAAGTTTTTACTATTGCGGTAAATTATATTTCACGATTCAAGGACAGTATTAATTACTATGCTGGATGGAAAGTAGAGAATATAATATTAGAAGACCAGGTGTTTCTAACTCTAATGAAGCTGAAACAGAATTATACGAACCTTCATTTGGCGCAATTATTTTCGTGCAGTGTTGCAACTGTGGCAAACATCATTCTGACTTTTGTTCATGTACTTCACTACTTGTTATTTAAAGACATCATGAGAACTTTACCAAGCCGAGACAAAAATAAGTTATGTTCTCCTGCATCATTTTCCCAATACAGCAGTTGCAGAATTGTTATAGATTGTACTGACATTGAAATTGCTGCTCCAAAATTAATGTCATTACAGAGTGCCACATATTCCACGTACCGTGGAACGAACTCTTTTAAAGTGATTATTGGTGTAGCACATAATGGGGCTATCACCTTTGTGAGTGATCTTTACCCAGGCTCAGTTTCGGACAAATGCATGGTCAAGGAGTGTGGGCTGCTGGATCACTTTGTACCTGGAGACCTTATTCTGGCTGATAAGGGTTTCTTATTCCAGGATATTGTGCCTCAGGGCACAAGTGTGAACATCCCCCCTTTCCTAAACAATGGGAAGTTTACTGAAAGTAAAGCAAGGGCAACCAAGTCTATTGCACGCTGCCGAATTCATGTTGAGCGTGGAAATGCCAGGCTAAAAAGCTTTAAGGTACTAAATTTCATCCCCTCATTTCTGCGTTGTCATGCAGACAAACTTTGCCAGCTCTGCGCTGCCCTGGTAAATTTGCAATTTCCTCTCATCAAGGAAGGTTGTGATGAATTTGAGTTTGAATAATGTACAACTTCTAAAGTGGCATATATATATTAAGCTGATAGAATATTGATAGAGTGGTTTACATTAACCCATGAAACAAAACATAAGTGTCAAAGTTCAGTAGGCAAGCCATCACAAAAGAATCACAAAAGAAAACATAAAAAACATTTTAGTACTATAGTGCATTTCATGAGTGTATGAAAACCACTCTAGCAAGGTAGTCTTAGGACTAACAAAACACATTGCATTTTGTCGGGTCAAATTTTGTTCAGGTTTGGGGCAGATTAAAAAAATTTGATGATTTACTGTATCAGATTTTTAGGTTTTTAAAAAATACAAGACATTAGGTTGGCCTGAGATGGCAGCTGTCTCAAGAAATTACAGAGTGTAAATTAGCCTTTTGTAAAATAAAAAAAATGTAAATAAAATGCATACAAAAGATTATTTGCAACTTGTAATCAGTTCTTTTCAGGTTATGGATTTTATTTTGACATTTATATTTTCAGTTTATCACTTATTTAGATACATTTAAAGTAAAAATAAAACAGCATTTTGAAGTGTAACTTTAGAAACTAACATTTGTAAAGTAAGCCTCCCAGATGATGAAACAGCATTTTTTTTATATGTATTTTTGGAAAACTAATTTTTAAATATGGTACGATATTTGTAAATTAAGCTGAAAAGCCTTTTGAGGAGTTTAATAAAGTTATTATTATTATCATTATTATTGTTGTTATTATTATCATTATCATTATTATTATATGAATAAAAAGAATGCGCCATAACTTTTTCCAATTGGGGTTGCTCCTAAAACACCCATTTTATTTAAATTTGTCTCTTAAAAGAGCAATTTCCTTGTCTGTGGCCTAATTTTGTAAATTAAAGCTCTCCCTCAATGATCTTCGGAAACAGTTTATGAAAATAAAAGTCTGTAAGAATGTCAATGTTTGGCTGCCAAGATGCATCTCTTGCTATCTTTAGAACCACAGTTTGTTTCGGAGTCCAAACAGCAAAAAAACAGTAGAGCCTTTCTGTCAAAAACATCTGCCCCTGGATTTGGTGCCAATAGGGGTGGGTGGTCTTAAGAGCAAAATTGCCATCCTTCATTTCACCGCATCAGTAATTGTACCATTTCGATGAGTGTAAGGGCACTTGACTTCCAATACTGCATCTGTGCCAACCAGTCCATCCGGTGAGGCACCAATCACCCCAGACTTGTGCAGCCACAGACCAGTTGGAGTTGGTACAATTCCTGTGGCCTTTGTAAATGCCTTTACCGCCATTTTTTCATTATCCACCCCCCAGGCAATCGCTTGCACTCCGCTCAGGTCATTATCTCCCAGTAGGCGCTTCATCAAAGATGGCGTGGCCCTTTTTGCATTTAATACTACTCCAAAGTTGCTTGCCGTCAGCCGTCCTTTCCAAGCCAAGTGCCACGCAGGGTTGTCACGCTGGCCAGAGGTCAATGCGCTAACTTCTCTGATGGTGTTTTGCGCCAGTCTTACCTCATCCATCAGGAACTCTAACTGTTTTTCTGATGTTGGCTGTTGCAGAATTTCTTCAGAGAAGATGATAACTTCTACAGTCTTGATTGGAAGAGGGGAAGGAGGTTCGGGTTCTGGACTGAGAAGCCAGCAAACACCAGTGAAGCGCCCATAGCTCTTGAGCTCGCTGTAAAACCAGTCTCGGTCTTGCTGGTCTGGCTCTCTTACGATTGCACTATAATTCCGTTTCTTCTCTGGCACTGGGAATAAAGTAGCCACGGATTTCACAGAATCTTGACTTTTTTTTTCTTTTCCACTGGCATTCCACATCTGTTCTGCTCAGGTTATGTATTCCATAAATAAATATGGCGGCTGCGTGACTGCACTTAAACTTGCCACGAGGGCATTCGCATTCTGTGTCCTTAATAGACAAGTTCTCATCCAAATAGATCTGCAATTTAACAGTATACAAAGTATTTAATAAAGCTAGGTTGAAATACTATAAAAGTTACAAACACGATCGAAAACGAATGCGAGTTCAATCAAACCCGCGAGTCGTAGTTTCTTCTCACTCACCGTCACTTTGTATGTCTTCTTTTTCTCCATGCTCGCATCAAATTCACCTCGTAAAATTCCTGGACAATACGTAAAACTACGCACATGATTCGGCTTTACATGATTTTCGCCGCGATCTATCGATTTGCGTTCGTCAGCGAAGAAAGAAGAGAAAGCGAATATTGAGAGAGACGCCATGCTGTTCTTTGTTTAGAACTGAAATTTTCGCTACCATGGTAACGTGACGTCACACTTTAGGACTCAATTAGAGTCACACGAAACAACGGATGCAATAAGTCTGTACTATATTGAACAATTTCGCTACTTGATCTAAGAACAGTTATCTTCGGTCTCCTATCGCTGTGTTACTCACCGTGTTGCCGTAAAAGTCTAAAACGTTTAAATCCGAAAGCAAGTGTACCAGCTACCAATAATAAACTGGGACTATATATATTCCTAGAGCACTGAAAAGTAACTGAAACTTGTTCATTAGCTCCCGAGACAAAATTCGCCATGTTGATTTTACCATGGAAATCCGCAGACTGATTACAACGGGGGCTTACACATTTTCGACATTGACGATAGATAGTTAGATTGAGAGATAAATTGGAAATCGAAACCTAAACTCGGCCTACCACAGGTGGCCCGAGTAAAAATATCAATTGAGTTCCGTCTTTCTATTTTTATTTCAAATTCAAGGTAAAACATCGAAAGCACACTCTCACGTTACAGTCGCCATGACAGTCGGAAGTTTGTTTAGAACAGAAAATTTTAGTGTCATGGCAACGTGACGTTACAGCTTTACGACTCTATTTGTAATTGTGAGGGTTTAAATCTGTAATCCTGGGCTCGGAATCTGGAATCTTGTGGGTTGGGAAAAAAATTTATCATTTACTCAATCACAATCTATTTTATAAATAGGAGGGTTGGGGTTATTTGTAGGTAAATTCTTATTCAAGTACTTAGTCAAAAAAGACGAGCAAACTTATAATGCAATGATTTGAATTTTTCCAACAACCAGCTTGTATCGTAATTGTACTCCACTTGTCATCTACTTCATCGAACTCAACCTAAGCACATTTCACCTTTTTCACCTGAGTTTTTCTTGAAAGCAAAGATATATCTGGAAAATTCAATTAATGCATTGATCCACAAATTACCATTGTAACTTTGGTTACAAACGGAAGTTTTAAAGGGTAGTAATCTTACCACACAAGCACACATTCTACACTCCCTAAACTTACCTTCATTTGTTCTTTTTCCTCACGTTTGGACTCTTCAAACTTAATTTGGTCTCCTTTAATCCCAGCTTTTAGTTTCTTGACTTGAGCTTCATTAAAATACGTCAAGCAAGGAATGAGAAGCGCATGTATTACTACTAGAAAACTAACAATACTAGTTTCCAGAACTCGGGTCATTTTTCCTATTTACTGTACTGAGAGGCTGGAGACAGAAACACAATTCTACCCTTAATAGGAAAACATGTTCAATTAGCTAATGTAAATGTCAATCTACACAGGTCCAACTAGGTATTCAATCTATGATAGCTATACATGAATTACCCCGACTGTTACACTGGAAACAAAAACTATTAAAACAGCTGCAAAAACCTGAAACATACAGGTAATTCGCTTGCAAATAAATTGCTACATGCTGCGGACAAAATGTTAGGAAACTTTATTAATGTTGGTTTAAACAGCACAACAACTAACCTTTCTCTCCATTTGTTTCAAGTAAAAGTTGAGTTCGATATTAATAATTATAATAAACAAAAATAAATTGAAAACGAACACACACAA
>JAOTRI020107547.1:0-13396 GCA_028564885.2 Zoanthus sanctaehelenae | reverse complement strand
CCCCTTCTTTCGTCTCTCCCCCACTTCTCACTTCTCACTTCTCCCTCCCTTCCTTCCTCCCTCCATTCCTTCTTTTCTCCTTTCCTTCCTTCCTTCCTTCCTTCCTTTCTTCCTCTCTCCCTTCCTTCCTTTCTCCTTTTCTTCTTTCCTCCCTCCCTCCTATTTTTTCTCCTTCCTATTTTTTTCTTCCTCCCTTTCTTCCTTTCATCCTTCCTTACTCCCTCCCTCCCTTCCTTCCTTCCTTACTCCCTCCCTCCTTCCCATTCCTTCCCTTTCTTTTTAATCCCGCCTGTTAGCAAGTACGCTAAAATAAACAATATTGGATCAAAATTATCTTTTATGATGAAGCCGTTTACATTGTACATTTAACTTCAAAAATTGCTTTCAAGGACAAGAATTTAGCATCTCAGACCAGCTATAGCGCGTTATACCCTCTGAAGGACAGCAAACAGCACAATCTATCATAAGCAACCTTATCATGCACTACTAGGCACAGTGTCTGTTAGGAGTTACTTTCCACTAACGGCTGCCAAAAGATTTTGAGTTGCTTTTTCTTCATGACACTATGCAACTACCTTCGCAACACATTGACACCATTCATCTTGCCATCTTGTCCCGTGTTCACACACTTTTTTAGTTTTGCACTTACATGCACACCTTGTTTTGTCAAAATATTGGTCGCGCCGACATTTAGTCTTGTCGCAAACACAGCTGCACGATTTAGGATCAAACCGAAAATGTCCCTTGCACCGTTGGGGCTTGCATCTGCAATCACATTGGGTATGGTTTGTAACGGTCATTATATTTTCAACACAAATGGTTTCTGTTTTACTGGCTGTGCAAGTGAGGTCCCTAGAGAAACACCCCCCAACGCAACGATGGAGTTCAAGATGCAGATGAGGCTCATTAGTTCGCTCAAACTTTACCACCACAGGACGAGGTAAGCAACTGACTCCTATTCCTGCAACTACACAAGTAGAAAAACATTCCACAGTTATTTAATATCTTACCCTTTTACAGGGAAATTTGTTTTTCATTATTAGGAGACTTACAGAAGCTATTACTATAAGGTGCATGTAGAAATATGTTGGGGGCATTTATCAACGAACTTACTAAAGAGCCATCCTGCAATCACGAGAACTTGCTGCAATAAGTAGATAAACTACACTTTGGTATAAATTCCTGTTTCAGTTTGTGGATAGAATGCTTCTGATGTAGGCAATCAAAGAATAATGAGTTTGAATCACTTTAGAAGAAATTTGAAGTTTTGCCCTCCACAGAACCCAAGTCATAAACAAACTGTTAAATATAATTTAAGGATAAATAAAGGATTAAGGATAGCTTTTTCAGCGCAATCCGCTGATCTAGAGCATAAAACATCGAAGATTCGATAACGTTCTTTTGATTTAAAATGTATGAATTTAGCAAGGACGAAAGTTCGAACAGGACGGTCCGGGTCCGTAAGTAAAGGCGAATTTTACCTATGTAGGCCTCTGTTTGAAGAGTCTTCTGATTTCAATTAAAAAATTCGATTTGTAAATACAAGTAAATATAAGTTTCACCTTGTAGTGCCATACTCTTGCATTTGTTGGTTGCCCATTCTGGCCCAGTAGCAGTTGTATCTTGTTCGCCATATCGACGTTGTTCGTCAAATGTTGCGTCAAGGTCCTAAAAGTTATTCAGTATGGAACTTTTAATAAAACCAAAAACATTTTTTGTTTTTGTAAAAATGACTGACCGTGAGTGGGAGCAAGTCTATACACGTTGTCCTACATATTAACTGACTTTCACTCACGCTAAATCTTGTAGTAAGGTGCTGCATGTTTTTGCAACAAATGTGGTACCAGGGTAAATGTAAATCTCTTTCATTTTTATGCAAGCCTAGTTAGCCGAGCATAATCCTTACTAAAATCCTACTTTTTATTGCAAAGCTCATTTTCTCGATATATTTTCATTCGGTTTTCATTCACTTACTACTTGGTATAGAAGAACATAATTCGTGCTATTCAAACCAAAAATCTCCGTGTCAGTTTTTTAAAATTATTACATGACAAGAAAAAGCAACAAATAGGGTTTTTCACTTTTATTTATAATACGACACAAGGGCGGATCCAGGGGGAGGGTCGGCGACCCGCGACCCCCCCCAGTCATTCCTGGGGTCAATTATCAAATTAAGTTTTCCAAAAAGATTAAAGTATTTTTTTCCAGAAGGAAGGACGACTTCAATCTTTATTTTATTTCTTACGATGATGATGTCGTATATTCGTCTTATAATTTAGTTGTTTATAACGGTTTATTTGGCTTCTGGGATTCCCACAAAATTTTTCCCTGAGACCCCCCTTTCAAAAACTCTCTGGATCCGCCCTTGCCACACTTGCAAGCTTTGAAAATTTGAAGAAGTTGTTTGAAAGTTGGTGATTGTGAATGGTTTATTATATTTTCAAATTATGATAAATTAACAAATATGTCTCATTGAATTCAAAAGATAACCGCTAGATTAAAAACGAGAAGGCGGTATCTGTGCAGGCTCTATAAAACTAAACTTTGCTTGTTTCATATCTAGTTGCCTCTGGTTGGAGTTTCTTGTTATAAAGGAATATTGTTTTTATGAACGCATTATATTACGGTTTGAGTAATTACTTTGTATGTAACATCTTGTTTCATTCATTTGTGCTAATATTTTTCCCAAAAACACTCAAGAGCAGTTATATGTTTGATTAACTGAAGTTTTTGTAAGTTGTCTAACCTTTACATAACAACAGTATTGATTTTATATTGGTACTTTGAAGACGTTATGTTTACATCAGTGGTTATCCAATAAATGTTATCTTTGCGAGTTGTAGCAAAACAACGTACTATTCTGCACCTAGTATAATCCATTTGTATTGTGTCATATTTTAGATAAGAAACTCTCCATAATACTTCCAATGAACTTCATAGTGAGATTATAGAAATAGAATGATCATTCAACGTAAGTATATAATAAAATAAAGATTTATAATCAAAAGTTCTAAAGTTCGCGTTAACGTTCAATATCATAACAATAAAGCTTAATTGGAAGACTTCGTTATACTTGCACTGATACGTTTGAAAACAAACTCCTCCAGCTTTTGTTTCTCAGACATTTACGAGTTCGTCTCTCGGACCCACCCCTTTCTAAAATGCCCAACATCTATATCCCTGACAAGTCAGCGACAACATCTTGCAATCGACCATGTGCTTTGAAGGCGACAATTACGCATGCGCACTACATAACATCTATGCATGCGCTGTGCATGTGAAGGTGATTTGTGACTGAACGCGAAAAAACAGAATGACAAATTTATAACTTGGGCGTTTCCTTCTAAAGCCCGAGTAATTAGTATTGATTGCATTAGTTCTCAACCAAAAGGACAAGTTGGTATCTCGAATTGTGTGTCGGTTTGTGTGTTTATCAACTCAGGCTGAATAGGTTAGCAATTCCGTAAAAGGTATTCAGAACGCGAAATATATTCTAAACACACGTTTGATAACAGATGGCACAGACTTCCTGCAATGAATCTAACGGCACTGAATGACAAGCGACTGAAATGCCGAAATGTTTTTCACAATTTCCTTGTGATCAACTTTTTTCATATTTCGTCCAGCAATTTATTTCGCTTTCTTGTTACGGTCAGTTAAAAAACACAAATACCAGCTCTATAACTAAACAATCAAATACAAACTGTTTAAGAAACCCAGCAATCTTGCTGGTTACATCGACTTCAGTTCAGAATATTTTTGCGTGTGTTAAAAATATTGAGCAAAAAAAATCTAGACAATGCATCCGAGTCTAAAACAATTCATATAGTTGTTGTGTATTTCAGAATGCTGTACATAAAGATACCACCTTTAAACCGAATCTACGCAACATGTTAAACATTTAAGAGATGTACTGAAAATCAAAAATACCTGCGACAAGTCGATACTTTGCTGATCCGTTGAAAAACTACTTAACGAGAACGCGTTTCGATATGTGCACATTAGGTAGAGAAGTGTTATACTTTGAGTACGGGACAACATAATTGATGGATGTAGTAACGCAACAAATCACACCGAATGGAGAAAATGGTTTAGTAAACTTTATATCTGCTCGTTCATAATTAGTAGTTAGTTGCCTAGGACACAGATAGCTCGCATTTTTACAGCTGGGGACTCTTACGATCGATAAGAACTAAAGCGAAAATTATTTTATATCAGCAAGATTAACTTATGCTAAGGCAGGTGTGACGGTAGTCAGTGCTCGCATGGTAGTCCGTTTTGCTTTAAGAGTTTCTTAATTCGACAGGAATACATAAAACACCCCAGAGAGAGACACGTGCACATATTTGTAATACGGAGTCTCATTCAGGCTATCGCCTCTGTTAATATACTAGTTACACCAACAAATTCAATGAATGTCAGTATTCATCTGCTTCTCATTAATGCAGGTCTTTACCATTTTTGCTCAAAATCTTTATACCGAGTAGAGCTGACTTCAGTGTGCGTTGTTTGAACTGAAACTTTTCAAATAGTTATAGACTGTAATAAGTTAAAATAGAAAATTACTCACTTCAGAGGTTTTAAGACTGTGTATTCATTAGCTTCGTTAAAGCAGGAAGAAAATCCACTCTGTAAATTTTGCTTTGAAAAAATGATCCTGAACTGACATTAATGTTTATACCAGTGGGTGACGAATTGTAACAGGTGTTCATTTATTAATCATCTCTTAATCGACATTGAAATTACTAAAAAATCCTACGCTAGCTAAAGCTGATGTTTCAATGTCGCTTACACCATTATCAAAGTAAAATATTATTTGTACAAAACTGATATTTTATTTTACTTTGATAATACTATTACCGATTCCAAACATAAGTTTTTAGCGTTAAATGTTTTAGTAAAATGTTCTTTTGTTACTACATGTATGGTAATATTTTCTAGCGACACTAAAGATTTTGATAATGGCTTTTTAATATACTAGTCCATCCTACTCGTTTTTAACAGTATAGTATTCATCTGGTAATTTAGAACTTTAAGGATTTTTCCACAGAAAAAATTAAGTATGTGCCAGCACAATTATTCCTTTAGTATCTGGTAATTTATTTCTCAATGTTGCGGTAAAACGTGTATTTAATAAAAAGTACAAATGATAGATCATTTAAGTGAAAGCGTTGAAACATGTCACTCTAACTAAGATAATGTGTTTTTAAACAAGGAACACAAGCAGCGGTGACGCATTGTCAGTTGAAATTAACTTTTACTTAACAGTTAACGTTTCGTATGCGACGGACTACATACATCTTCAGAAGTGACGCCGGTTAATGGTATAGAATTTGAATTTTTAAAACATACAGGAAACTAACATATTAACTAATTATAAAATAACAAAAAGGTGACAAATTTGAAATAAAAATTAGTTCATTTCAACTGACTATGCGTATATTTTTAATGTTCGTCATCACTGTTTGTGTTCTATTTCTCATAGAACTGAGATGGCTAAAAGAAAAGAGTATTTAAAAGGGACAATTTTTAAATATTTTAATTCATATTTTTTTTATGAATTTGCTAATAGTTTCTAAACAAGAACCGTTATATTCAGTCGCATCATCAAAAGCCATAGTTAATGTCAAAAGCAAATTTCTTAAAACAAGCATCCCTCTGCAGTTAACCCAAAACTCACACTTTGTTTAAAATCATAAGCCGGTAGATTCAGATGATCCCGGGGAGATGAAACTACAGAACACCCCGCAACTGTTGTTCTTGATTTAACTGCGTATTATTTTTAAAGGGCGATTAATCCGTTACGGAGGATTCTGTAGTTAAGACATTTTTTCACGACCTGAGAAACTTTGTGAAAGTTGAAAGGTGTCTTGTTGGTAACTTTTGCTAAAGCTTGAGTTTTATCTCTATATAACTGGTATTAGGATTGTATAGTATAACGCTCACTAGTACTAGTAGGAATAATAACTCGCGTTCAAAAAAAATCTTAAATGCACTTTTTTCAAACGCCCAAACAAATACCAAATACAACACAATAAGTTTATCTCTGGTAAAAAAACATAAATGATCCAAAAAAGTTACTAACATAAAATAATTGTTTGATTATTAGGTCCATTTTGTATAAAATAAATGTTTTGATCTAAACATACGATAGGTACTGATAAAATACGAAGTTTCAAAGCGTAGTTCTTTGTCGGAGATGGTTTTGTTTTATATCCTGAAACATCACAACTTTCTAATCTTTTAATTTAATCATTTTGTACTGCAACACGGAATGATTTCCTTTCGCCAGGAAGACTAAATAAATACAGCGAATTAATATCATTTATATAATATTGCATTATTGGTTATAGGGCAAACACGTTTAGTAAAAACTCGTTTTTTTAATACTTTTGAACCGTATCAGCGGCACAAAATATAGCAATGTTTAATTCTTTTTACAACTGAAAGATCATGAATTGCCAACGAGCCAGGCGAGCGAAGAGGCGAGTCTGGTAAGGCGGTCATAGAGTCGATGCACGTGTAAAATACAAGGAGAAAAAATTTTAACTTGCATGTAAGATAATGTAACAATAGATTTTATGTGAGCCAATCACAGCATGAAACATTTTTAATACATGAACAAACAGCGGCGTATTCATTTTATCAAAGACATTTTATCTGACAAGTGTTAGAAATGATGAAAATAACCGTAAAAAACATTTTAAATTAAATATGCAAAACAAAATTTTACAAGAAAACAACTTATGTTCGAATGGTTTTCACTCGTAAAGTGCGCGCTGAGATATTTCAGTTTTTTTTTCAAACAGTAAAATGAGAGCACCAGTTCTTAGTACTTGCATAGCTCAGTTTCAGTAAGAAATAGTACACAAACAGCGGTGACGTAAATTAATAATATACGCATAGTTTAAAAAATTATCTTTTACTTTCTGTTTCGTAAAAGTGGGATCACTTTGAAATCTTGGCAAGAGGGTGATCTGGCTATCACTGTAAAATAAGAGACATTGTTAATCAAGGATTAAAGACGTCTTTAAATGAAGGTCAGCAGCTAAAAGCTGTGTCGTTATTAATTTTGTATTTTATTTCAAATTTAACGCCTTTTTTGTTATTTCAGAATAGTTATGAGTGTTCCTGTATGATTTTAAAAATCAAATTCTGTGCTATTAACAGTCACTTCTGATAATGTATGTAGTAGCATACGAAACGTCAAGTAAGAGATAATTTGAAACTATACATCACCGCTGTTTATGTACCATTTCTAATAAAACTGAGATAGGCAAAGGAAAAGAGTATTTGACATTGCAGAGCTCAGTTCTACCGTAATCGTACCCGCACTCGTAGTCGGTTCTGAAGGTCTCTTTTGTCTTGCTCGTTGGCACTTAGCGATAGCTATTACTAGTATAAGAAACAGAAATAAGAGAGACTGATATAGAGTAAAAGTTATGCCTTATGGTTTAATTGACACTAGGAATATTTTAGTGCCAATATATCGTGCTGTATGTACTTAAATTGCACATTAATAACCGAGATCATCAATTGTCTTGCAAATGCGTGACCAAATTAGAAAGCAACAATAATCGCCTCAGTTAGCTAGCTTCCCACGGCTTTAAAAAGTTTTCTCGTCGCTGTTCGTTTTAGTTTTTATCAATTAATTCTGACACTATGCAAAGTCTGTGAATGACTTGTTAGTTGAAGACACGCAAGAAAATTTTAATTTTCCAGATTGATATAAAAAAGTGAATTAAACTAGTCAACTAGCCCTGAAGTTTTAGTTTCTGATGAAAGTATTGGCGTATAAACTAGAGATGAAAAGCATTTTGACTTTTAAAACTCGGTAAATGAACAAAATGAGAGAGGAGGCGACAGGGTGTTGACGGGGATAAAAGGTGGAGATACCGATTAGATTCGTGTTCAGTCGACACACTGCCATAATGCTAGAAGTTAACTTCTCGCCCAAATGAGGTATATGGTTAGTACCCTAGTACCTATCGGGTATGATTTTTGAGCTCCGAGAGTCTGGGATGTTGTATCATATTTGCCGAAGGTCTTCGATAGGGTATTTATTTGGCATGCGTCAGGGATTTCATTCTCTTTGATAGAGTACAGTTTCTCGTGTTAATAGATTTAACATCCGTTTAATTCACAAACCGACCAAAATAAATGTGATGGCCAATAAAATTGTAGTTATATGCGCTAGACAAGTCTTAATTAACGCATGTTTACGTATTTGTTGGGTATTTAGGTTTTGACTAGGTCGGGTATCAATTTTAGACATTCTTTAAGTTTCCCCTTCCCCCACAGTTTATGTTGGGTAGTGTAAAGCGGGCACCGATACTCTATCTACCTATCTCTAAGGAAGGAAAGTTTAATGAAGTGAATTTGGCGAAGTTAGGTGGAGGTCAAATCCGGGAACTTGCAGTTACGAGGCAGATATCTAATCACTTGCATCAACTACATCTCGATCCGTTATGGCGCCAACTATAGACCTCGTGAAAGTTTCCGACGCCATTTTCGCGGGTAGACAAAATGGCTGAAATTAATAGCAACTGTATGAAAAAATGGTATGTTATGCTAAAACAAGTTACGATTAGTGAGATGCCGTGCGAAAAAGCTTCCAGTTCTGCTTTGAATTTTCCCTACACTCTTTTTTTTATAAGAATGTCGAATTTTTCGACCGAGGCTAAGCGTTCTTAATAATTTCGATATATCAGCCTCGAATGTTCTTAAACATGTTCTTAAAATATCTTTACGGCTGATTTTAGATAATATAAATAATATATGTACCGTATGTGATACTTTTCTGTTTTATCTCAAGAACTATACCAAAGAACTGCAATTTGGTAAATGAAAACCTTGTGATATAAAGATGTTATCTGCAGACTTTAGTCAAGAAGCCCAAGCAAATTTTTCAATAACACTGAATAAATTATTTCATCATACATAAATAAATGTTCTTCACCTTTTCTCAGCCTCAGCATATTCTTAACATGTTCTTAAATTTTTGGCGATTTTTTGACTCGTGTTCTTGTTAAAAAGAGAGTGTACATATCGCTGTAATTTATAGAAATTTACGGCAAATTCAGGATAAGAGTTGACGTTACTGGCAGGTATCATCTTTGCCATTTAATTTATCTAAGTTTCTGTTTTTAACATTTTTAATACTCGAGTTCAGTTATGTAACTAACCATTGGGTTTTCATAAAAATGCTGTTAAGTTCAGCAACTTTGCCCAGCCGCCAAAATGGCGTCAAAGAGAATCATCATGTCTATTAATATGTCAACCCTCCATTATTTTTTTGGACCTAAAAGATTTATCTACTTGCCTTCCAAGTAGTTTTCAAAACAAATATTAAACAAGTAAAATGGAATACACCTCAGTATTGTTTACGAATCACGTTTCATTAAGGAACTTAAAATTGTTATTTTTATCTAACTAAAGTCGAAAGATTCCATTTTACTTCGAAACGAAGCATGTTCTCATTCATGATTGCAGCGGGCATTTCGGACAGTTACCAGGGATTTGAGGCAAATCTGTGAATTGTGCTACATTACACCTCATTTCGATCCATTTTAAAGTTTTACACAACCTAAAGCGAGATTCTCTAACCTTCATACTTCGGAGAAATAAAGTTTAAAACTTTGTCATTTTTCAGATGATCTTCTTATTGTCATTTTGTTCTCAATCTACTGTGGTGGGGGAGGGGGATGGGATATATTCTCGAAGTTTTTACAATTCGACTGAAAAAATAGGACTAGGTACCGGAACTGAACAGACCGTATAACTTGAGTTCTGCTGGAAATAAACAGCAAGTCAGTTACTGTTCATCAGCAGGAAAGCTAACTATAATTGCTCTCGGCTCCATCGGAATTAATTTCCTCACATTAGTTTTAGACCAAAGGTGTTTACTTCATTTTTCATTCTTAAAATAATGCTACCATTAAATAACATAAGAAACAACTTCAATTCATGTTCATTTAATTTCGCAATTGTGTGGGGCGGATGGCCATTCGTGAATGCAATAAAACCAACTGAAAACTGACAATGTGACGTTTTTTGTTAGAAAGATCATCTTCCATCATACGATAGCCAGCGATTTCCTTTGCTAGGCGAGCTTTGTCTATAACTTGCCTCGTTCTGAAAAAGCCATATATTTTTCATTAATCATCAACCAATCAATTTTAGTGATCACGACTCTAAACAACTGAAGTCAACAAGAAAGTATTAGATGTAAACGTAATTACAACTATTCTAACCGAACATCAAATACTAGCTTATTGGCTCTTTTTTTTTGTTTCAATTTTGGAAGATAATTTTTGTTTCACGCTGTATATCAACACAGCAGTTTGGTTATGCTAGTTAACCTGGGTATCACTATCTACACCAGAATCAGCTCGCTTGGATCTTGTCTCCTGTTTAAACGACTCGGATTCTGTATGAACATTCTTTAACGATTCCTCGTGATTATTTGCATGAGAATCGAAATTCCTTTTTGAGCTACTGTCACTTTTCTTTTCGTGTCCTTCAGCCCTCGCTTCATTTTCACAGTCAATTTTTCTCCCACTCTCATTCACATTTTCTCGCCAATTCTTTGATGAACTTCCACCACTCGAGCGAAAAGCCTGGTTGGCACTATTCCCTCTCGGCCGGCTGAAGCTACTACCTTGGTGCTGATTGGAAGTCCGGGGCTGCGTTTTGCTTTTTTCTTTTTGTTCGTTCCGTTTACCTTTACCAGAGTCTCCCTGCTGGTCTTTCGAAGAAAAAGCTTTCTTGTCTTCTTTTCCATCACTGTCGGCTCTTCTCCGTCCCCCAGGGGAAAACCACGGCTGTTGTTTTTTTGTTTTCTCCTTCCCTCCCACAGCTGGTGATTGACAGATAGAATTCATAATCATTAATGCAATGAAATTATCTTAATTGTCTAGCTAACTGTAATTTAAAAAAAGTGAGCGAAAACAAAGATATCTCTGAATTTGAAATTCAGTTTCAGAAGATAATTATAAAATAACCAGACAAGTAGAAATTGCTTTGAAACAAAAGAAAATTCAAATGTACCATCTTTGTCACCAGCGTTGTCGTGCGCATTCATGTTCGTTCTATCTCGATCTTCTGCTTCCTCGCGAATCTCTTTGAGTTCTGGCGTTGGTGTAGATGCGCGTCGATTATTCTAGACAAACACGGATTCAGATTAGACTAAAAATAATGGAGCACTCATTACTATAAAAAAGGTTCTCATCACTTTTTACAACTAGTATGCCTTATGCATGAAACTATTTCATTCTCAAATGTTACAAAAACATCAGAACTGAAAATATATATTTTTTACAACCGTCATTCTTTTTGTTTTCTAAATTTGAGATGACATTAACTGAAGCCAAACCAATGAAAGTAACCAATATAATCCGAATCTCCTCAACCAATTATGAACCTCATTTAAACGTCCATGTTCTACACTCTTCATTAAAAGAGAGCTACGTTTCTCATTAAAACCATCAAGGAAAGCCCGCTTCAGCCTTAAGTAATCAGCCTTAAAAAAACTAAGCCTAAAGAGTTTGAAAACAAAACAAAAAAATATTTTGTGATAATGAGATTACCCATGTGTTTTAGAAGATGACACGAAGCCACTACTGACTAGTGGTGGTAAGTATTCCACTTAAATTTACCATAAATAAAACTGATTCTACCTTTTGTGTTGAGGTTACTGCTGCCCCCTTCGCCCCCTCCATGTTTTCTGATTCACTGCTGGAACGAATCCTCAGGCCACTGGGTCGAGTTTTACCGCCGGGGTTACTAACAAACATTGCGTCACCAATATCACCCCCAAAGCTTTCTGTGGTCATTGAGCGGTCACGTCCAAGATTAGGGTCCATGCCTGGGAATGTCAAATTGGTTCCCATTCTCATCTCTGCTGGAGTTGGGATGTAAGAGGGTCCCGTGGGGGGAGCAATACCCATATTGCGCAACTGAATGTCAAGAGCTTCTTTTTCTTTTTTCATTTGCTCTACATCCTACGAGAAAAAAAGAACGTAAACAGTTTTATCTTCTGCAAAGAGATTTCCTTGAACGTGATTCGCAGAAAGCTGTTATTTTAACATGGCTCACTGAAAATTCTGATATACAAAGTAACTTGCAGCTTTCCACCAGATTTAAATATAGCATTAGAAAGGCGGCTGTAAAGTACTGTAGACTTGTCTAATCCGCAATAGAATAATTTTGTCGCGGACGGGGACATAAAATCTGAAGTTTCTATTCAAAAGTTGTTATTGTTAGGCAGATATTATTGGGGGGGCCTGGCCCCTCCAACGAAATTATTTGCGGCGGGCAGTGCCCCCCCATCCCGCTTCCGCCGCCCATGTTCAAGGCCATGTTTACATCCTTGGCTCTGCCTAGGCGCTCTGGGGACCACAAAAGATGCGGATTCGTTCGGTCCCAGTCAACAAGTGTTACTGTAATACATTAATAAAGACAATTCAGAATGAAGTGTTTCTACTGACCTTGAGATGAGCAAGATGGTAGTCCAACATCATTCGAGCATTGGTAATACACTCCAAAGTTCCCACAAATAGGAAGGAAACTTCTCTCTAAAAATAAGATTTATTCACTGAAGCATTAACACCAAACAATGGGAATATTACTACGGATACACTAAACATATAGCAGCCATACTACTAATAAAGATAAAGGTTACAATCTTACAAACACTGCAATAAGCTGGCGCTTTCGTGTAGCTCAAGTTTGTAAAAGGAACTAACAACAAGCTCTCATTTTGCTACGTACATAAACGTAATAAGATATTGTAAAGCCATTGGGTGAAGAGATGTGTTAGACGTTTGTAAGAACTCTACAATTTACGAAAATTCTTGATCTACACTAAGCCAAAAAAGCAAACACATAAAAAAATAAAATTATTGAGTCCGATTTTTTCGTAGTCAGGATAAAATTATTGGATTTCAGTTATTGGATGCTGGTCATTTTGTCTCGAATGTGGCGTTGTTAGAACTGCTGACTGGAAAGTCTTAAGTAGGATTTCGTGTCAAAAGAAAATACAAAGATTTGAGAAATCAATCACATTCACAAGCAACTGTAAAACACACTAGCTGATACCCGTGCTCTGATTGTTTCTGCATATTCCATAATCTAACTACATAATAATTGGAGACATGGGTAATTGATACAAAAGAGTTTGAAAGCCGGTGGTGGAGATTTATAAACAGCAACCTGAAGATGTAATTATTCGATGAAATATTTTTATGACCGATGTCCCACTCATTCTATCCTCTAACAGGTTTTAACTCTACTTCAAACTCAAACTATATGCAAGGGCGGATCCAGGGGGAGGGTCTGGGGGGTCGCGACCCCCTGTCATTCCTGGGGTCAATTATCAAATTAAGTTTTCCAAAAA
>JAOTRI020107536.1:0-13397 GCA_028564885.2 Zoanthus sanctaehelenae | reverse complement strand
AGGCTATAACAAATAGCCTACTAGTAGCTCAACCAATCAGAACGCAGCATTGATAATAGCCTACTAGTTGGATTTTATTAAAGGCGCATATAATGCATCAGACGCGAACGTATAAATAGTACTTCGTCTGGATGGATCCTAGTTTCTCCCGTATAAGTGGACCCCTAATGAGTTTTGAAAACTAACATAACAATAAATCATTGTCATGAATTAGGATTCGACTATTGTTATCATGATATAGACACTTAAACAAAGGGCAATCGTCGTCAGTGAAATAATAAACTGCGTTAACAAGTCTTTTTATAGTGATATGGGACAATAATGTACTCTTTGATATTATATTGCAATGCTAACACTAATTTATTGTGACCGCAGAAAAGAAGGAACTCCCACACTCAATAAATGAGAGCAGCCAGTATCAAGATTTAACTACAATCGGACGACAGAAGGCTTCATTAAATGCTTTTTAAAAATAAGTTAATGGTTTTGATAAAAAGGGTAAAACAGTTAAAGCAACTTGCTGGATGTACATAAGAAATTGCAATTAAGAAAAGTTCTATTTTTGTAATGGAGAGATCACACTCTCCCTGGAGAATCTGTCTGGAAATTTTGTAAAAGGTAGTTCATTCCTTTAAAGTCCCATTGAATATTACGAAATTCGAAAAACATTTTTAACCTTTTTTCAGCTGGGGTCCACCATTGGGATGTAAATTAATGTACCGATGTATCTAAAACTATTGTTAGTGGTTTGCAGGGTATCTGATGGAGTGCTCAAAGTATCACAGCTTCGTCAAAGTAAAGCTTGCCAGATGCATACTAACTGTGACACTATTTTTACCACTGTAAGGTGGACGGAATTTTTTCACATGACAAACATACTTATTAAAACTCGGGTCTCTCGGAGTGCCTAAGGTGTAACGTACTTATTCAAAAACGTGAATTTTATAAAATATATACCAGTCGCAGACGGATTAGATGAAAGTGTTGGTCAGACGGGGAATCGAACCCGACCCTATCGGGCCTCCCGGAGGGCCTACGGTGTAACTTCCTTATTCAAAAACGTGAGTCGTATAAAAGAAATACCAGTCGCAGATTAGAATAAAGTGTTGGTCAGACCGGGAATCGAACCCGACCCTATCGCATCATGTACTGCTGGCAGATTACCAAATAGGTTAACTATACAGGGGGAGTTTCATTCGTAATTGCTTGAATTGTACATTTACATTAGCGTGAAGATCGTTTAAACGTTGATACTAATCACGGTACCATAATTGCTAGACAGTTGACATTTATACACCTTTTAACTGGTTGTACATGTTAAGTGTGTAAAGTATATCATTGGAATATTTTTTAATAACCTTTTGGCATTTACTGCCGTTAATTCTTGCTCAGTTTTTTAGTAAATTGTAATCAAAGTTTTGAAAATAATAATAATAAAAAAAAATTTTGTACTAAATCGTGCTAGTCATGTGTTGTAGAATACTCGGAGGCTTGTAGGCTAAATGCAAGAATGTTCTCATCCCTCTCCCTTTTAAACACTCCCTTAGCTCTTGTAAATTGAAAGACAGACATTAAAGGCACACACTTTTGGTCTTCAGACATACAAGTTTTTCGTATTCTTTTCCCAAAGATTGGAATTGATTGGATAAGTTTAGGTCTCGGGCAAAGATCCTAAAACTTAAAAATTATATAGAATAACTCTAAAGAAGAAGTCCAAAAAAAAGAGAATTGTCATTTTATGGTTTACATTAAATGCAGGAGCCTTTTCCATTGTCATAGATCCCAGGGGTAAATGACGCGTTTTGACTGAAAATTTGGCCCGTGTGGGGTGGGGTTTTGCTTAGATTTGACTTCAGACCATGTTAAATCCCCAACCCTGGCCCGAGTGGGGGAAAGGTTGTGATTTCAATTGACTTGTATACATGTAAAGTTAACAAAAGCCATTCATTGGTTGAGTTGTGCTCTTAAGGCCCGTTTAAACGGATCAAACATGTTTGTCAAACATCAAACGTTATTGGACGCAACATGTTTGACCCGTTTGAACAGCACAATCAAACATGTTGGATAGTGTTGGATGAAGTTTGACTTTGTTCAAACTTTTCATCACACATCGTCCAACATTTACGTTCGCGTGATCAAAAATACGTAATCTTGTTAGAAAAAACTCATGGACCTGGTAGCGAGATCCATCATTGTTGGATAGTGTTGGATTCGTTTGAACACTCGAGCATCTAACACTGATCAAACACCGTCCAACACCACTCAACAATGTTAGATTATGTTTGAACAACATGTTTGATCCGTTTAAACGGGCCTTTAGTCTATAGTTTTGTCACTGTGCACCAGAAGGAGCTATATTAGTCTACAAAGTTTACACTTTAAACTCAATAAACTTTGAAAACAACACACAGCATATATGGAATAATAATATTTTTAATGCAAATTATTCCTTTTTGACATTGTGACGTTCATCAGTATAGAGCTAATTGTCCGGAAGGCC
Source organism: Zoanthus sanctaehelenae (assembly GCA_028564885.2). Lineage (NCBI taxonomy): Eukaryota > Metazoa > Cnidaria > Anthozoa > Zoantharia > Zoanthidae > Zoanthus > Zoanthus sanctaehelenae. The sequence continues at coordinate 10,897 of JAOTRI020107536.1, read as the reverse complement.
CACTTAGTGCAAACCTTCACAGCAACAAACAGAGCTTAAAAAGTTTCAGTACAAGGTTATTCCTTATATAACTTTCTAATCGTGAACCAGATAGAGCTATCAAGAGCTATTCGTTTACAAAACCAATTGTAAACCTTGAAATCATTATAAAGTTTCATAATAATATAAAATATATATAATAAACCATTTCAAGTCATTTCTTACTCCGACTATACAAATTAAAACCTTTATTCCCTTCGTTTAATGATACATACTATTAATAAACAAGTTAATTTCCTAGACAGCGTCCTTTAAGCGTTCTGCTCTTTCCATATATCTTCTTTCTTTAGTTGTGCATATTTTCATTCCTGGCTCAGTTAAAGTTCAACACCTAACGTAACACGACAAAAGTATCAGCCAAAGCCACGCTCTGTATTTTCTTCTTTCATTTTTTCCAATTGCTTATTCATGAAGGTTACGTACTCTATGTAACTGATGTAACCATCCTTGTTAACATCTTGGTCCTCTAAAATTACATCAACAAAATTTACAATGTCCTCATCCTCAATTTTTCGGGAAGCGTTTTCACCTTCTGTAAGCAGTAAACAAAAAAACATTTCCATTGTGAAATATGCGCTCAATATTAAACAGATATTCAAAAAAATAAAAAAAACAGGTTTTCATGACGTATTTACTCAAAATAAATGGTTGTTAATTTCTCCGACCTGGTAGATATCACCTCCGGCGATTGCCATTAATATTCGATCTGTCCCTTGTTCAAAAGCTGATTAGATCGGGGAAAGAGAGCTACCTACACTGATGAGATAGCGTCAATGTCAGATGAACATTGATACGTTTAAGGTCACGTGCAAAACCTATACATAGAATTTGAACCCAGTTCTTTTGAATTTGTGAGCGCGAGTTTTTGAGATTACCATTACCGTGGATAAAAAATTACGAACTATTCCCCAAAAGAGAGGTGAATAGTGATGAATATATAACTAGATGCGAAGCGCCAATAAAAGAAAAATTATTAAAACGATAAAATGTTTAAAAGGTTTAAAAGTTAAACAAACGTCTTCGAATTCTAAGTCATCTTCAGATTAAAATTAGAACATAACGGAAAACAACGCAGTTATAAATACAGTTAATATATGTTAAATTATCCCCGAGGGGAATAAAGACAAAGAAAAGGCTTGAAATTGTTAATTAAAATTGGGACTGAACCTGTCAACCTATAGTAAGCTGGTAGAGCAAAAATGAACTATGGAGTTCTCTTTATTCCTTAAATCACTAGCGCTATAACGTTGAGATGGAATGAGGTTGACAAATAAGTACGCGACACGTGCACGTGCAAAACCTTGGACTATACGATTTTTAGAGCGTCAATTTTGTCCGACAGACGTGAGCAAATGCGTACGCAGTATGAACGTCATGAGGGGAGAACTTGACAATGCTATGAAACGAAAATTGTACTATGACTTCATAGCTATATATGTGTAAAGGGAAACAATTAAAAAGCAAACACAAAGCAACTACTTTGATCGATATATTAAACATCCAAAAAATACAAAATACATGGCGTCAGGCAATATACCAAAGAAAGCTTATTGTTTTTGACCTCTGAATGTAGTTCAATACTGGTGTCTGAGTGGTCGGTCAGAAATGACATCCAATTTTTCGGTAACAATGTTGGTTAGCTGTTGGTTTCAGTACCACAAAACGTGGTTCAGGTTTTTCTAGGAAAACTGAAAATTTTAATCCCAGAGTTACAGCATTGGCTGGAATCTAACCAAAAAAACTTAGTCCTCAGGCTCTGTTAATAAGTACAACTATTCTATATTTTATATTATAACTAAAAAGAAATAAAGATTCAAAGTAAATAGAAATAGTTTAAAATACAGAAAAATGTGTATCAAGATTTTTAATGAGCAAATAACCTATTCCGATACCGGTAAAACTGCATCTAAATTAAAGGTTTGATACAAGATTATCGGTTAAAATATGAAACACACCGGCCGCAGTTAGTGCTACTCTGGTTTAAACTTTTAATATTTACCTTGGTGTTGATCATGAGTAGAGTGATCGTGGTGAGTGAAGGAATGAAGTAGTTCCAGTCCATCCAGACGACTATTGTTATCATAGTCATGCATCAGAAAAAACTGCGCTTGCTCGTTATTAGCCTATAGATCAAAACGCTAAAATGTGACGACAATATCTATTTTTCATTCAAAGGCTTCTTTCTTTTATTACGTTTTAAATGGCATACTGATACAACACTGACTGAATAGGAAAAAAATTCTGAAGAAATAGAGCTAAATAGTTTATTTTTTTTTTACTTCTTTATTGAAAAGTACATATTTCTAAAAGGACACCCCAGTTTTGTTTTAACAATTTCAAGAAAATTCTATATTTGTTTGCTCAACTCCTTCCGCTGACCGTAAAAAATTATTCTCTTTCTTTTTTTTCTATAATAGAGGCCAAATCGGAAGACTAAAACTTAGAAAATGAAAAAATATTCTAACTTTAATTTACTTCTACCACAGGAGCAGTAACTAAAACCTAACCTACATAAAATACAAAGACACAATCATGCTTTCTAGGTTTTTGTTTGTTTATAAAACTGATGAAACAAACGCTTCCAGCAACTTTCGGAAGTTTCCAGGAGTGCAAGTAAATCATCTGTTTTTCCAGGTCCTTGAAAGAAAACTTAAAACTTCTAGAAGTTTTCCATGGTCCTGGAAAAAAGGCCAAACCCTAGGAGTATTGAGCACCTTGGTTTAAGGAGTATTAATTATATGTACATGGAAGGTGCTAAGATCTAAGTTACCTTAAGATATTCTTCGGCTGCTTCATCTTCAATACCAAAATGTTCCTTCAGATGTTCTTTCAAATGCCTTTAAGTAACGAAAATTTAAGCCGAATAACTGAATGTAAATGATAAAAAGTGAAAGGAAGTTTGTTCCACTTCTTATAAGCTTTTATCGTTAAAAAACCCCGACATCCGACGTACAAGTCTTTCAAACTCTGTCTTTTCCAACACGAATTTTAGGTTCTTCTTGTGTCACCTTGTATACATCAGCCAATCATGTACCTTTAAGGCCAATACACACGAGGGAGCTTGCTCCCACAACATGAATGCTCCAACACAATCGGAGCATGGTAACTAGTTGTACATTCAAAATGGAGGCCAATCTGATGAAAAAATAGGCAAATTTGATTTGCCAACTGAAGACAGGTTGTTGCGGTGCAAACAGGTTTCAGTACACACGAGGGAGCTTGCTCCCACATATTTAACCATTTTGATTCAATGGAGCAAAACCCGGGAGCTAAACTTTTGTTGCACAACAATATTTTTTGCATGAAATCGTTGGTACAGACAAGGGAGCTTTGCTCCGGGAGCATATTGCGGGAGCGTGTTGCAAGAGCAAGCTCTCTCGTGTGAACTGGCCTTAAACTTCCTTTCTGCGCGCGCCTTTCCATTTAAAATTTTGGCGCGATATTTTGGTTTAGATAAACTCTGGAGTCTGATAGATTTCGGGTTATCAAAACATTTTTTTAGCCAGCGTTGGAAAAATAAACTTTGTTTAGCCTCAAAGAAAGTTATCAGAAAAACCCCCCTTTTTGGTTAATTTGTTCATATTTGTTATTCAAACTTGCACAATAGAGCTTTTGAAGAACGAGATAAAAATCTACAGCAGATACGTCCAGCGATATAGGGAACAAGGTCTTATTAACTCAAAAACTGTTTGACGTAAAGAAAAGTTTGGCAGACATTATATTCTATTTTTAAGGGAACCCCAAAGTTTGTTTCATTTTTGGCTCACTACTGATGGGAAACACAGCCACTTACCAAATGTCCTTAACCAAGTTTACAGCTTCACTTTCATTTGAAATCTTTGCTGAACCGTGAACTTGCCAAAACAAATATCCCAACATCGTGAAGAGTTGTACATATTTCATTTCTTGCTGTAAATCAAAGTTATCGAATCGAACATACTCATAATTTTTGAATTACGATCGTTTTATGCATCATAACAATTATGTTCTTTAAAATGGTGATTCATAGATATTTGATAATTTATTCGCTTAAAACTATATTTACACAGCAGGTTCTATGACAAAAGAGACAATGGCCACCTGCAGCCCGGGGAGGATAAACACTGTCAAAACGTTACTGTTGATCAAATAATTTATGTTCGTAAGGCCCGCGGCGTGCTTAGTTGAGAATTCTCTAGCCAAATGTTTTCAAGTTTGATATCATTCTTTCGAAGTTACAATTTTTGTATGACCGGCAACTTTTCCGCCAATCAAAGTTAACCCAGTTTCCCCTCCTTAGGAGGTCGGTAAAATTGTACTATTGTTATATAGCAAGTGCTTTCTCGAGACGAATACACGCTCTGATTGGCTAAGTCAGGACACGAATATACTCAAATCAAATATAACCGGCTGGTCAACATTCAAACAAAAATAGTTGACCAGCTGGGGGAAATTGTTTTCGCGTTGTCACGATCAGGAGAGCGGAAGATTTGGCGGGAAAATTGATGACCACGCTTCAAAAAACGTTTTGTTTATCTTACAGAACAAAATATAGAGAACACCTTGCACTCCATGTACGCTTAAAAGGGCCTCGAGAACTGCTGTACTTTTTGTATCTCTACTCTGGTTTATAAATTTGCTTTGTTTTGATAATTGTAGCAGCTTACTTTGTCTACGGAAAACACAGAGATTATCGGCTAAAAAGAAAGATGTCTTCCTCGCTGTACCTCCAGGGGACTTGTATGCTTCCTCTAACGACATGTTCATACAGAAGAAACAAGCACAAACATATAGAACTGAAAGGAAATGTTTGCACGCTTAAAATTAAAGCGCACTGAGAAAACCTAAATTAGTATAAATCCTAGCGATGATTATAGAAATGGTGCGCGTTGATTGGTTGAGAACTTCGTTTTCTCTGGCTATAATCACCGCGCCGTGATTATAGCAATGACGGCTTTCAATTTATGTTTAAATAAGGCCCGTATAAAAAATAAAATGTAAAGACAAAAGTAAATGTATCTTTATCTTTTTCTTGTGCTTGTTCTCAAGCTTTTTCAATGCATCTTCACACTCGGATTTTCGTTATCTTGTGTTTGTGCTTTCCAGTCGGCTGTGCGGAAGGTCTCGGGTTCGATTCCCGACTCAGGGTCTTAAAATAATTGAGGAGAAAGTGCTGCGTTTGCTCGAACATCTGCAAATGGTTAGACTTTTGCGTCTTCTCGGATAAGGACGTTAAACTGTACGCCCAGGAGTAAGATCCTTGTAAGGATCCTATTATCTCTACTCCTTGGAACCTTATTAGGTTCCTAAATGTTCTAACAACAAAACAAAACAAAAACAAAACAAGAATTAAGGGCTACTTGGCTAGTAACGGGTTTTTGAAATTATTTATGCAAATTATATTATATCTCAGATATATTTAAATCCTCTGTTCAGTGCCTCTACCATCTTTCCCAAGTCAAACATACAGCGCCTACTATAGCTAGTTTAAAAATATTTAGAAGCGACTGCATTCCAAGCTTTGCAAAGTAAATGTATATTTTTGGCACAAACTGATTGTCGCGAGTGAAATTAAGAATGCTGTCAACAAATCATAAATGATCATCTCCCTAAGAGAAAAGGGAGTTGTCTCATAAAATTGTAATATTTTCTCAACTGAAGTGAACATAATTTTTTATCTAAATAACAGTGTTTTACATGTATTTTTCATACAATATTTTGAAAAGTGGCGATAAGCGACAGTTATGTACTAGCCAATTGTCCTGGATGTATGCGTGCCAACTTCTTGTCGCTTGTTCCTGCAAAGCTACGGCGGCTTCTCGGGTCTTCGTGGAGATTTAAAATGACAATTTGATGAAATGCTCAAAGGAAAATAAGAATATTTGTCAGTAGTTTGTTATTATTGGAATATCGCTATGTTTGCAGCGAACCGTAAAATTGAAATTGAACTCTTTCATTTTTAGTTTTTGTTTGGCCATTGCGCTCGCTGGTAAAATATTGTATTAACCACTCAAAAATAAATTCGTCTTTTTGCGCCACCAAATGAAAAAAATTTTGTTGCTATGCTACGTGCAAAACTTGTCATTGTTGATACATCGCCTTAATTTGACAGCAATGCTTTCTTCGTCTAGTTCATTGCTGTTTTTATAACAAATAGAATATTGCATTGCACGCGGATTGATGATATATCATGTTTTTTTGTGAGCCTATGTTTTTGAACACTGGAAGAGAAATTTCATATCAGCTCCACGCGGCAACATAATATTCTTTATTTATTCCATTCCTTAAAATATAAAATCCAATCAGACGTCTGGAAAGCGCTTTGTATAATCTGAAATATTCAAAGGGTAGCATCCATTATGCGACTATATCGTAAAGAGAGCACGCAGGCGTCTTTATACGTTACAAGTTTTAAGGAAATCAGGCCTCCAACCAGCTGATCTCATTGAAAGACGTGCAGAAGCCTGCACTAACAATTATATTTTTAGATTGCTCTAATGAGTCGGCACTCGTGAGCTGTGGCCTGCCTACGGCTGTGGGTGCGCCGTGATGAGGCTTGCGGGCGTTTCATATCTAACATCAAAGAGTTCGATTTCTTCGCAAACCTGCTTCCACAGCCCACGAATGTCGCTAATGGGTACGGTTGAGGTCGGTTATTTCCCTCACTGAATACCCCATTGTCAGAACGGACCGCCTTAGTGATTTCGTTACTCACATGTACAGTTATAATAGCGATTATTGTTTTTATCTTTAGTGTCTGTGTAGATTTGACCTCCCTTGTAATTTAGTGTTAACACTACCAAAGGGTTAAATAAACTGATCATCATCACAGAGCTACTCCGTCATTATTTGCAAGCCACTAGCACCCAGGCGCAAAAATTGTGTGCGGGCTTTACGAGATGGCGCCAAAGTTTTCAGTCTACGTAGACAGTTTCTTGCATGCACAAAATAAAGATATCTTTATGTACAGTTAGGGCATGCTAAAGAAGAAAATGAAGAATTCAAAAACATTTTCTTTTGTTACTATTTAACTTTGGAAAATTCCTGACCGACACGGGGAAAAAACGAAGAATTCCTAGTAATTCAGTCTTCATGATTTGATAAGTTTCACCATTCCTCAAATGTCTGAATGAAAAATAGGTTAAAACTTACTGTATTCTAAATAATAAATCATTTAGATTGGAGTTGAAAATACGACGTGCTGCGGAGTATTCTTGACGAAATTCGAAGAGTTTGGAAATTTGATGAAACACTGCCTCGTGTTTAATGTATCTTCTCAGTCGAAACTAAAACTAAAGAGAAAAAGAGGAGCCAAATTCGTAAAAGTATATCACATTGGCCGTTTTCAGACTAGAGGCGAACAAGTCGTCTCGACGGACAAATCGTCCAAGACAAACAAATCGACTAATGTGAAAATGAGACGTACAAATTTTCAGACGAACAAAACGTCTAAATTTGTCCGTTTGTTTGTCTATCTATTAAGACTAAAAAACGCAGATGACTTGTTCGTCCAGACGAACAAATCGACTAAAAATCGTCCAAATTTCACACTAGACGAATGAATATTGAGTTTGATGGCCGCTGGGGACCAGGAGTTAGCAAAAAAAGCGGTGAGTTATGGAGGATTTGATTTTTCTATAATTTCGACTTCACATTAGACCTACAAATTGTCAGACAATTGGTCCGTCTAGACGATATATTCATCCTCTAGTATGAAAACGGCCATTTTTAATCTGAGATGACAACGGTTATTTCTCTTAAGGCTGGTCCTCACTAGGACATAAGCATAACGAGTCTCATGTCGTAATGAGGACATCTGCGACATAAGCATAAACACAAGCACAGGATTATCAAAATCTTCTGTTCTTCTTGTGCTTATGGTTATGGTTATGTCGCTTATGTCGTATTGAGGAGCAGGGTTTAAACGTTTATGAGACACATTTAAAGCCTTGTCCTCAATACGACATAAGCATAAGCATAACGAGTCTTATGTCGTAGTAAGGACAGCTGCGACATAAGCATAAGCACAAGATTATCAAAATCTTCTGTTCTTCTTGTGCTTATGGTTATGTCGCTTATGTCGCTAGTGAGGACCAGGCTTTAGACGTTAACGAGACACATTTAAAGCCTGGTCCTCACTAGCTACATAAGCGACATAACGGCTGTCCTCATTACGACATAAAACTCATTATGGTTGTGTTTATGCTTAAGTCGTAGTGAGGACCAGGTTTTATTTTACACAGTTCCTTCTTTTAACAGTAAATCTTCTCATTGTTCTTTATTTTTTGGCTGTTTCAACCATAATTTGCTCATAGTTATGTAAGTAGTTTCAAATAATGAAAAATGTACAAAAAAAGAAAGCAATTTTTAAAACGGAGCTTCTGTGTTTTTACTGTGAACATTACGAACGAAAATTACAAAATTTCAGTAAAGTTGCAATTAGAAAAGATATTCTCTTGTTTTCAGCCTCTGAAAAATGTGAGCTTGCTGTAAGCTTAATGTAGGCCAACCTAAGCCTCCTTCTACTTATAAAGTTGTTCTTATAAAAAAGCGTGTAATTTAAAGGATTATTAATGAGTATTAATGAGTTCGAGAAGGCAAGGAGTAAAGTAGGCCGAGTAATGTATGCCTTCAAGAGGGAAACCGTGGCAGTGGGTAATTAACTTTACCTCGCATCACTTGTATTCTCGGTGTGCGAAACATATACCAACGACTAATAGTTTATAACTCGTGAACAAATTTTTCTGTTTTCCAGCGATCTATTATTACCAACTATCAAAGTCCAATTTTCTTCTGCCCTTATTGGACGAGAGGACATCATGTGCACGTGAATAAATTTCTCTGTTTTCCGGCAATCTATTATTACCAACTATCAAAGTCCTTTTTTTTCGTACCCGTATTGGACGAGAGGATTTCACGTGCACGTGAACAAATTTCTCTGTTTTCCAGCGATCTATAATTACCAACAATCAAAGTCCTTCTTTTTCGTACCCGTATTGGACGAGAGGATTTCACGTGCACGTGAACAAATTTCTCTGTTTTCCGGCGATCTATAATTACCAACAATCAAAGTTCATTTTTTTCGTACCCCTATTGGACAAGAGCACATTGCCTGCACGTGAACAGGTTCCGCTGTTAGCGGGCAACCGTATGGATGGTAACTAACAAAACACAATTTTGGATAATAAAATTTTTTTCTAAAATCTACATTTTGTTCTTCTTTGACAGTTGGTATATATAACAAAACGTTTATTGATTTAACCTCAGGAGAGCAGCCGGTGGGCGATCATTGGACAACAAAACATATTATTTTTCCCAGTCTTCAATAAGTGTTAATATATACATTTTTATGTGGTCCGAGATGCTCAAAGCGCTTTGTTCTCAATAGCAATGTCCTCCAAGAGGATAGGACCATCCACTTAGGTATGTGGCTACCTTCTGTTCACAAGGGTGGAATGACTCGGGCGTATCTTACCAGATTACCCACTGATGGGGCATTTGGATCCAGTCATAAAAGGCCAAGATGTTTTAATAGAACAAAGTTTTAGAGATCTTGGCTTCAACGACAAATGCAAATTCTTTTAAAAGATGAACTCGTTAACACTGCATTGTCAGATACGCACTTTTTGTCGCTTTTTCTGTCAACTATTTCTAAACCGGGATGGATGAAAATGTCTTTTTCTCTTACATTCACCAGTGCTCGCAACAAATGCATACCAGGATTCACATTGATGAATATAGTATAGAAAGAATCCATTTTTGTTGTTGAATACTTTCCAAATTTAGGCTTGCAATCTACACAATCTGCCGCTGATTCTGATCGAAGAAACTTTAGTACCTCCTGCCTGGGTTTCAGCACCACTGTTCTTTCAGACTTTATGCTATGATACGATAGTTTGGAACACGACCCCATGAGCTCCGACATCGATGAGATGATCTTGTTAATGAGCAAGACTACTTTCCTACCAGCATCTTCGAAAATTTTATTCTTGATATTCTTATGAGTAGATAACGGATGTTCCTTAATACAAGGGCACCAATGGGCTGGAATCTTGATATGATCACAAGATCTACTGTAACCATCTAACAGTGTTAAAAGGTTTTTAGGAGTTTTCTTTGAGACTTTTCTGTCCACATGATAAAGAAGCAACAACTTCAACGTTTCATAAACTTCAAACGGATGAATCAAATGTTCGCTGTTAGCCTTAAGGTTATCAACAGAATTAAGAATCCCTTTCGGAGCCTTAGGCGGCACTGTTATCGATAACAGAGGCATTCTTTCTTCCATCTTCCCTTGAAGCGAGCCTCTAAGATTCGTATGCTTCGAGCCATGATCACCGAACAACACAAGGACGGTGTTTTCTAAGAACCCTTCGATTTTCATCCACTTGAGGAAATGGTATAAGTCCTGGTCAGCATAACTTAAGGCGTTTGGATTCCAAGAAGTGAGCTCTGTGACGGCAGCAACTGCAAACTTGGGTAATTTCTTGTAGAGGGAAAAGAAATCCATGAGATAATTAAGCGTAACATTGTGCTTTGGTTGACCACCCAGACAGAAGGAGCTGCTTCCAGGCTGCTGCATTCTGCAAAGTAAAAGTTGTGCAGATAAAAAACGTTTCTAGTAAATTTCTGAATTTGCTGTTGTGTAGACTGTAAAGAAATTGAAGCTAACGTAGTTTAAGTGCGCGCCAATTTTAGCGCTGGCTTCACTGGTTAGTTTCTAGCACGCATGAGCTATCAATACTTTTAAAGGTCATTAGAAAATATTTAAGATAGTACAGTGGTTTCTATTGGCCGAGAGGTGTGCTTTCATAGGCCAATGAAGCATAAAAATGACGTATTAGCTAGTCCTCGTAAGGAGATTTTGTAAAATGATCAT
>JAOTRI020107525.1:0-13397 GCA_028564885.2 Zoanthus sanctaehelenae | reverse complement strand
AGTATAAAAAGCGCTTCAACAACCAGCACTGCCTCTCGATGTTCTGTTTTTTTACTTCGATATTTTCATTATATCAAACCGCTAACAGAATAAGGACGAGCCTCGACACTGAAATTTACTGCTTCTTGTAAAATAAGCGTGTTCTACCTCGGGAATAAGTTTTTATTTCATGCCCATTCTCTTGTTTGCAGTCTTGCATAGACAGATTTAATCTGTTAAAATTGGAATTGTATTTTATGAAAACCGATATCTTTTCCTCAAAGGAGCAATATTGTAGATTCTGACTTGTTACAGGTATAGTTGACCGATTGATTGACCAATCAATTCAGGGAAGAAAACACGTAATTACCGCTTGGTTGAAGTCATTATCGGCCTGCGCAAGGGATTGGGGAGAGCCATAAGCGAGCATCTCCCCCTTCCCCCTCCCTAGTTTCCGAACATATTCTCTCAAAAATAGCATTTAGAGTGTCTCAAATACGTAAACAAAAACAAACATATTTTTCAAGAATTTTAGATAGATAGCAAGGCTTGCCGTATAGTACCACTTTTACATGTATTTCCCTAGAAAACGTTTTGGTTTTATCTTCGCTGTTGTATTTGAAACACTTTCAAATGGTGAGACTTGGAACTTTGCCATCCAATGTTAACCTGTTATTTCACTGGTGAACACCTAGGCCATTACCAAGTTCCCTTGTTACTCTGTTTTAAAGCGAGTCTTTCGTGTTTTAAGCAAGCACGGTGTCAACACAAAAGACCTGTCAGTTTGGTAAAATTCGTGAAATTTACGGGAACAGTTTACGCGAGCTTAACGTCACTCCTTGTCAGCAGTCCATTTAAACACGTCAGGTATAGACCGAATTCATAAATATGGCGGCCTCGCGGATTCTGACTGGGGCGAACATTGGATCGAGGCGTTTTAGGACACTTTCAATTACCTGTGTCCTAAAATGCCTCGATGTCACGTTCGCCCCAGTCTTAATCCGCGTGGCAGCCATATTTATGAATTCGGTCCATACGAGGGATTTAACTGATGACCACAGGGTACCCAAGTAGACATGCATTGGGCTATAGGAGTCACACTGGAAAACAAACTCAAGAAAAAGCATTTTCTCTATATCACTCGCAAAAGGCAAGAACTTTATCTGTATCTACATGGAGTCCATGACTACAGATTTTTATTTATTTGTCCTGGAGGGGAAACTCTAAACTGTGTTTATTACCTTGTAGTCTCATTCAATAGGTATATCAAGCTCTATGGCCGATGACACTGCTTTTGTTTCATTTTTTTGTTTTATAGTTAAATAATTTCAAAAAAAGTGTTTTATTCTCCAGTAATTGAATCCCATGGGTGGTTTCATTAATGTGCAACTAACCCTTTTACTTCTTTTTGTATCAAACCTTTTATCACACAATGTTAAGCTAGTTTTTGATTTTGGTCCAATCTTCCATTTTCCTTGTTACTTTGAAATTTTAATAGTTTCGTCCGCCTTGGTTCATGGCCGCGTCCTAAAGGAGACTGGAACAGCCACAAATTTTGATGACGTAATTTGAAACAGAAAGCATTGCAATTTACTTTTAAGGTTTAGAAACTGACAATATCCAGCGGAATCATTTTATATATTCATCGAATACTTTTTTTTAATAAATTTAGGTCGAGAATGAGTCATTTACAGCTACTTTCAGTCCTTTTCTGGACGTGTCCACGAATCCTCTCAAAATTCAAAGTAACCTCACTTCCTGCTAGATGAATATAACCGGCGTGAAAGCAAATAATATTTTTTCAAATAAAGGTAAATCCTACTTCGAAAAGCACTAATACAATATCATTAGCAAAATCGTGCTAATTACTGAAGATAAAGTCCTGGGTAATTAGAATTGTTTCAGACATGAACGCGACTAAACAAAAGAAAGGATCAAATAAAATTGCGCAACAGATTTCAATATTTGAGAGAATGGTTCCAACAACAAAACCTACATAATTTTACCAAAACAATTAATCGCCTTAGACTCAACGAATATCCGGGTAAGTATTAATTATTACCCTCGATTTCCTTTCGAAGGGGATAAGCGGTATTATTCACAAGATATTCACTCCGCATTCGGCTGCTCGGGTGTAGTACTTACGACACTTAAATTTTTATAATCATCCAGATTATGCAATAACAACTTGTTACAAACAGATAAAATAAAGTATTTATTCATCTAATATTGCTGCCTCCTACAACACGATGCACTTTGACAATCAGTGTTTTTTATTCTTTTCCATACTATGTATTTAAGAATATCAGAAAGATAAGAAGTCCACATACACCTGTTACTTGTCTAAAATAAAAAAAAAATTACAGAATCTTAGAGACTGCCATAGTATATTACATTAGATAAAATTAGAAAGAGTTTAACTTCTTGGGATGATGGAAAACCTCTTTACTGTCAGAATTTATCATCATTAGTTGGATAAAACACGTGCGGTGGCCTCTACTTCAGGTAACGTACGGTGGACTTGGAAAGCAAGTAACTTGCTGCAGAAAGGATTGTTGATCCAGCCACAACATACCTAACGGTTATCAAACATGACACAAAATGAAGTAGGTATTATTTACTACGAACTTACTAATGGTCTAACACGTATCCTGCATTCTGATTGGCTACTCTACTAGAAGTCTATTTGTGATAGTCTAGATACTAGTAGAGAAGAGATTGCGGATCAAAATAGTAATGAGTCCCGTTTTGCTATAATATGATAAGAGGTTTTAATTGCATGATAACTTAATTTAGTAAAATCCAACTAGTAGGCTATTATCAATGCTGTGTTCTGATTGGTTGAGCTACTAGTAGGGTAGTTGTTATAGCCTACTAGTAGCGGAAAGTGCCAGCCTAGTAAACCAAAACAGTGGTGGTTGAATCGCGTTTTGCTGAAGTTTCGGATGAGTATTTGAGCTCATTATATAAATTTATACCAAAATCTGCAAAGAAGTCAACTATATATGAAATAAAGATATTTATTTGTAGGAATACACAAAATAAATTTGAACTGTTGACAAATGTTACTGTAAATTTGACTCCTTCTGCAACTACTATTTTTATCGTCTTTTTGACAAACTAAAATGACTTTTTTACAGAATAGTTTTCATGCCAAACAAGGTTTGAAACTCCGATAGAAGAGATGAAGAAAGAAGAGCTAAATGACTGCCTGAAAGTTTTTTTTGCTGCAGTGAAGTAGAAAGACGGAAAATATTTCAAAGTTTCGTCTAGTGAGTACGCCTGGCCGTATTTGTTTTGACGCAAAAGTAAAATTAAACTTTAGCTTTAACTAACAAAAGATGACCAACTAGTTGGATTTTACTAAAACAATTATTCCTCTAATAATAATTGTTAATTAGTCTACAACTGAAAAAAACGGAAAAAATAAACTAGCGACAGCCACGAAGATGCCAGAAGAATCTGTTCAATAAGAAGAGAGCAAGACGCTGATGCTGGGGATTCCTTACAAACTAAAAGAAGAAAAAGACTACGCCGAGTACAGAAAGCGCTACAGCTACGCAAAATGAGGGAATTCGAGATGGATTACAAGATACAAGTCCCCATAAACCTGACCGATAGAGCACTCACCGACGCCCAGAATAGTTTTCTGGCTAAGGGTCCTTCTTTCTGTCCCATACCTAAAGATATTAGTTGATTAAAAGTCTAGCATGCAGGATTTGGACAATTTTGATCGGAGAGTCCGCACAGCTGCTTATTTCGCCAGTCGAGGGTAAGAGAAGGATGTTCCTATAGTCTCACAACTCCCGGAAGTCTCCAAAATAATTACGCGGGTTCCACCTAAAGCTTTATCTGAGGTTGCACTTTTTTAGAAAAGGTTAGAAACAATATTTTAGATCGGAATAATATTAAGAAACCTAAGTTCAATCTCTCCGAAGGGACGATCAGAATGTAAATAGGAATCAAAATAAGGGCTCTGGATTTGTGATTTTGGATAAAGGGGATTATGTTAAAAAATGTCCACTCATGCAGCTCGATAATGAATTACATTATTATTCTGTCAATGATGATCCAAACAATTCGCATTTCTATAAAATTGGAGAGTGGTGCAAAAAGTGGCTTAGGGAAGGGCAGATCTCCCAGAGAATAGTCGCCTGACTACTCCAGGTTAAACCCAAGCCTGGAACTGCTTTTGGGAACATCAAAACCCATTAAGAGGGTAACCCGCAGAGATTAATTACATCATGCTGTGGCACGGCTATATTGAAAGGGTATGAGCCTTCACTGAGTTTTACTTGAAACCACTCGCGCAGAATTTGCCTTCGTTTTTGAAAGGTAGCAATGCGAGTATAAATCTAAGCATAGAATCATTATGACCAACGCAATTTTGCGCGACCATTTAGGAGTTTTTCGCTGGACGCTTTCTCTCGCTTTTTGAATGATAGTATTTTTAGCGTACATTTTTACCCATTTATTTTATTGTATTTTTAGTCAATTTAGTTAGTATTTAAGTTTGTTCTATTCTTTTGTAATTCACTTTTTAGTCATTTTTAACTGGTGACCAATCACGTAGTAGGCTTTTTGAATGCCGCTATTTTAGCGTACAATTTTACTCATTTGTTGTATTTTTAGTCAAATTAGTTTGTATTTAAGCTTGAACCATTCTTTTGTAATTCACTTTTTAGTTATTTTTAACTGATGAAGGCCGAAGGTCGAAACGTTTTTTAAAGTAAATAGAGACCTTTAGAAGTTGGAAGTTGTCGTTCTTAATCTATGCATCATGACAAGTTCAGCTAAGCGTAAGAGAATGGAAGTACAGGGTTCTAAAACAGGACGAAGATCAAAATAATGACGAATATTGCTTAACAACAACAACAATGATTTTATTTACACTCAATAATTAAAATGACAGTAATTACATGAAGATGAAGTTTTCAAGTAATTAAGTGCAAGCTACCTGTACATAACCACAAGGGCTAATCTCGATGCGTGATTGGCTTGGCTAGCGGAAACTCATCAACTTTCTAAGCTAATATATATTCTGAAAAGTTTGATAGTCAACTTCGGAGATGTCAATCATGCTTAAGCTGAACAAAGGTTGTTATATCTCACTGATTTTGATTGACAGACTTTACCTACAAATTGGCAAATCAAGTTTTAAAAGCAATTATTACACGATTTCCTTGTCAAACTTATCAATAGTTTCTATTTTTATTTTTTTAAACCTGAATCACGTCCAAGCAGCATTGGCGTACAGCTTTTCATCGAAATATATTTTGACAACAACAAATAAAGTCAAGGGGAAAAGTTTAGTGCGACATTCGATTCATTTCCTAAATCAAATATTGTTTTTCAAAACTTTTTGTTGTGTTAGCTTTTTTAAAATAGACATACTTTATGAAAATCCCGATAGCCGCTTCACTATACCAGATAATTCCGCTTTATGCCCAGTATACCAAATCAATCAGTCGGTGTGCGTGTTCAAATCCTGACATACCTTTTTTAAACTATCCGTTGTGCATTTAAGCTTTAGCTCGTCTCTCCAAAGCATCAGTAATTTTTACTTCCAGCATTAAACAGAGGTTTTCTGCTTTTCAATAAAACTTTACTTTATGTTTGAATGAGAAATATTTCCAACATAAATTTGGGTTGTAAAAAAGCAAAATACCAAGAAATAAACAAAGAAATAAAAAACTAAACTTTGACGGTAAATTTTGAAAACATAAGTTTATATAGATATATAATGCAAAATTTATAGACTGAGCTGATCTAGCCATTTACAAGTAGAATTAAAAATGATAGATAATTAATAGCGGGAAGAATAATGTTGAGGGCAATTCAAATGAAAAGGACGATATGAATATTTTGGCCCAATTTATACTAGAGACGGATAATCCGTCTGGACGAACTTGGGCAAGAATTTTCTAGTTCGCCTGATAATCCGTCCGTGTATAAATACGGGCAACAGACAGATTATCCGTCAAGACGGATTATCTACCTTAGTTCGTCTGCCAAGACGAACTAAACAGATAGTTCGTCTTGACGGATAATCCGTCTGTTGCCCGTATTTATACACGGACGGATTATCAGACGAACTAAAAAATACTTGCCCAAGTTCGTCCAGACGGATTATCCGTCTCTAATATAAATTGGGCCAATGATTGTTTAGATTTTAGTTCATTGGGAAACGAATTCCATAACCTTGGACCTGATAAGAAAATAGAGAATTTGAGGATATTGGTCCTACTAAAGTAGACTTTATAATTATTTGCTTCTCTGATATTGTAATGATGAGTTTCAAAATAGTTTGAATTGTGTCTAGAATAGAATTTGAGTGTATTGAAAACATAAATAAACCTATTTGATATAAATGTGTATTGTCAAGTGTTATTAGATGGTATTTTTGAAAAAGTGGTTATAGAATGAACTTCACTCGTGATTTAGAGATGAAGCAAATGATTCGTTTTGCAACACATTTAATCGTTTGAGATTAGATTTATAAGCTCTTCAGACAAACTGGCAAGAAAGACAGTATAAAGTAAATGTACAAATCAATGTATAAAGAAAAGTACCATATACGGTACATGTATTATTTTATTGTCTGAAATCAATAAATATATTTTAGGAACATTTGACGCTGATAACTGATATACCGAAAATATTTAAAAACGTTGAGCCTCCGGCTCCGTCGAAAAACTCGACGTTCTAATGAAAAAAAAGAGTAGATGCTCATCTAGGTTCGTTATGATACTAAACACATTCATAAAAACTTTGCATTTTTACTATAATGGTTGTGACAATTTCACGACAAATTTCTCTTTTTAGAAAAAATGTAATATTATAAACTAATTACGATTGTGAGCCAATGAATCCACATTATCTTGCTGGCTAGTTGGGAGATAATATAATTCTCATTGGTGGAGTGGCGCAGCCAATATGAGAAATATATTGTCTCCCAACGCCGGTAATATAATGTGGAAATCACTGGCTCACAATTGCAGTTAGTTTTGTATCGCGAGTTTTTCAATTGGTTCACGCGCGTTAATTCTGAGCCGGAGATTCTACATTCTCTCCCCGATCAAAATGTTAACTTAATGGCGATATTTATCAATGTTCCGGTGGCATGAAAAGGGCTCTGCATTTTAAAAATAACATGGATTTGTGGATTTGTAGAGCTACTAAACTAATCACATACATGAAAAAACTACTTGATTCTGATCTGTCAAAAATAGTGCAACAACATTGTAATTCTGCTCGAAAGTTTGTTATTCTGTGCAAACAATTGTAATTCTGTAAGAAATTTGTAATTTCGTACAATTACAATTTCAAACATTTAAATCTGATTGAATAATAAACAATACGAACTGGGGTGTTCAATTTCAATTAGTGAAATTTCAAGAAGCGCGCAACGTTAGAGTACATTTTAAAATACGAAATTCCACCCAGCTATGCCAAATTCAACAGGACGGCCCAAGGCTACAAGAACAAGGGACTCTGTGGATGTTGCAATTAGGTTTAATTTCATGGCACAACTACAGAATATTCCACAACTGTCGGTAATGACACAATGGTTTATTCTGTACGTTCATTGTTTTCCAAAAACTAATTCGCAGAATTATATTATACGACAGTGACTGGATATTCTATAGTTATATATACATCAATTTCATAACTAAACAAAACGGGCAGCTGGGACAAAACATGAACCACTTATATGGTTCCTGTAGCTGTAACCTAATGATTTTTTTTTTTAATTTTCTCCAGATACCTAAAATGCAGCAGTTTCATTCTTTGCTGGTGGCAAATTACTTCATTGTGTTCTTTCGAGTCTTGCTGTTTTCCGCTGATGAAGGTACGACTTTCATGTTAAGATCTGAGCCGTCGAACGATTTTAGGCTCTGGCTATGAAGAATGGGCGGCCACTTCCTTCGCGTTTGATTTGATGTTAAATAAAGTATTTTCTATTTTATTATTTACGACCAACGGGAGCACGCAAGTTTAGTCTGTTGAATGGCCAGCGGCATGTTTCGCGCATGCGCTATATGTCTCTAAACTGAGAATAAGCAGCAATCTCGTTCCAGAGTAAAAGAGTAGCGTCGGCTCTGCGAACGAGATTGAAAATGCAGTGAGAAATATTTATCGTCTTCCTACTGGTATGATTGGAATGTGTTTAAAAACTCGTTTGACCACTTAATAAGAGCTTGTTTGACTCGTCGTGATTCCTAATTTTCGAAAGGTACTTTGTTGTTGCCGGTGCCCTAAAATAGTCCATAGTACTCATGAATGTACAGACGTAGTGTCTTCAGTTTGGAAAAATTTTGTTGAAAGTATGAGTCGTAGATATTCACTTCATATATGTAAACCCCCTTGCAGTAAAGCTCGCTTTGCAATTGGTTCAAAGGCAATTTTTTTTGAAGAATAAGAATATATCCGTAGTTGTTAACATTCAGGCTCACAATCATGTTTATCACAGATAAATACGCTTTAATAATGTTGCTCTAGCTTCATCGTAGTGGCTGCAGGCACTAGTACCTAGTACTTGTACATATGCGCTGTTAATGCCTATAAATCAGAATGTTAGTTTAATTATCCGATTTCTTCTTGAAAATTAGTGTTTTTCGAGTAACACTCGTATTTTTGACTTTAATTACTTTTCTGCAGGTTCAGGCTGTCAGTCCACTTGTCTCCTCGTCTCCAACACAACAAACATTTTAGCAGTCGACCTTAACACGTCACGAGTTGAATCCCTTGTGTCTAACTTACAACGAGCCGTCGCAGTTGATGTAGACGTTACTGGGGAATATATTTACTGGAGTGACGTCAGAGAACGGACCATTAGAAGAGCTAAGATTAACGGTTCAAACATGGAGGTGTTGTTTGACAAAGATGTTGGAGTTTGTGATGGTCTTGCCTTTGACTGGATATCGGAGTTGTTGTACTGGACGGATGCAACATATGCCGTTATTGAAGTTGCGAGTGTGAATGCAGCGGAAAGAACTAGACGCGTTTTGGTAAACACTGGCCTTGATAGACCCAGGGGAATTGCTATTGTACCTGAGGACCGGTAAATCGAAAACATATTACAATATAAGATATTCTCATTATAACAATGATAATATTATATTATCCCGGTAAAGTAACAGTAAAATGTAGAGGACAGAACCTCGATAAAACGACCTTCGATATAAGATATTCTCAATATGTAACTATATGATAATTCTATTTCCCAACAAAAGTAACAGTAAAATGTAGGGGATAGAACCCCGGACCAACGCCGAAGGTCTTCAAATAATGGGGGAGAAAGTTTTGCCTTTACTCTAATATCTGCAAATGGTTAAACTTTTTCGTCTTCTCGGCTAAGGACGTTAAACCGTTTGCCTCCGGAGATTTCTGTGTTTATTTGTATGTGAAGGTCCCCGTCCACCTTAAAGTGGTAAAGATGGTGTCCCCGAGTAAGCCGAGCAGAGTGAAATAGCTCACAACGAAAAGAATCACAAAAAATTCAAATTATTCCAACCTCCGGGCGAGGGTAATTCATTCGTCTCTTAAGAGGTTTCAAAAACGCAAATATATAGGCTTTTGGCCAGCTAGAAAAGACTTGTTACCTAAATAAAGTCATTGTCATCATTATCATCATAATTATCATTATCATTATCGTTATCGTTATCATTATCCAATATCATTATCACCATAATTATCGTTATCGCTATTATTATCGTTATCGTTATTGTTGTTGTGAATGTTATTATTATTGCTATTGTTATTGCTATTGTTAAAGTTAGTGTTACTGCTACTGCTATTGCTGTTGTTTTTGCTTTTGATATTGTTATTGTTTTTGTTTTCGTTGTTGTCGTTGTCATTGTCGTTGTTGTTTGTTACTGTTATTATTCCTCATACCATGATATGTTATGCTCACCAACTAACGTTATTTTGTTTTGCTCAATATCAGGCTAATGTTTTGGACCGACTGGGGTCGTGTTCCCAAAATAGAGCGCTCCTTCCTAAACGGAGAGGGACGGAGAACCATTGTATCTAGCGGTCTGGCTTGGCCAAACGATGTCACCGTGGATTTGAAGAATAAGATGATATTTTGGGTGGATGGCCACTTTATAGATACAATTGAGACAGCAGATTATAATGGTAACAGAAGAACAAAGGTTGTGGCAATCTTTGGTGTCCACATGTTTAGTGTAACATATTATGAAAGAGTTGTTTACTGGAGCGATTGGTATACTAAGAAAATTCACGCTCTAAGTCTAAATACAGCTAACAATTTTTCATTGGTAAATTTCGTTGTGCCGGGGACAAAGTTAATGGGAGTAACAATGCTTGAAAAGACTTCACAGCCAAACGGTAAGATTTCCTTAATGAGAAAATACTATAGTGATAAATATGGTAACTTTTCAGTGTTGAAAAGACAAAAATACTACCTTTTCGGTCGTTAATCCTGCCTCAATGAGAAAAACGAGACCTAGCTAAGGCAGAAAAAAAATAGAAAAATAGAAAAATGGTGATAAAAAAATATAACAAGGCAAAACGTTTTATGGATCAGAATTAAGAAAATTGGAATGCGTTTCTGTATTTGATAAGTTATTTTTAGTAGGAAAAGCTTGGTGCGACTGTTTAGAAATTTTTATGACTGTGGCCTATTTGATTAAACAAAACTTTAAATTTTAAGATTCATTTTTAACAGTTCTTCAACTTTAAAAGAATACAAAAACATTCTTCACAAATCTACGAATAATTTTGAAAGTTAAAATGGTCAAATTAGACGTCAGTGATAGCAAGATTAAATTCAAACGAGAGATCAAAGTGAATGCTAAGGTGATATGTAATATATATAGAACAAGACTGTTGTTGTTGTTTGTTAGATTGTATATATTGCGTGTAGTAGACAGTGTTTCTTAGACTGAATTGCGCAAATACTATAATTAAGATTTTATTCCAATTTTCCCGTCTAGAACCGCGGTTGGCGCTGTAGGTAAGATCTTTGCCTTCCAACCACATGGTCCCAAGTTTGATCCCGGCACTTTGCCGAGATTTGAATATTTGTGTGGCCTTCTTTTCCTCCTAAGTCAACTCAGCTTTCCATCCTCCCGGGGTAAGTAAATAAGTACCAGCATCAGCTGGGAGCTAACCTGCGATGGATTAGTGTCCCGTCCAGGGGGAGTCGAAGACTCTCATCCTCTTAAAACAACAGAAACCGGAGATAAGCGCCGGCTCCATGGGCCACTAGGCTCGAAAGGATTTAGCTTTAATCCCGTCTAGAACTCGGGAAAAACTCGCCCTAGTAGCTCTTTGCTTAAACAAGAGGTTCCGCTTTAAAAGGGATAACTCCTCCCATCTTCACACCTTAAAACATTTCAAATCTGCTATACAAAATGGCGGTCGAAACGGACTTCCCTCGGTAAAATAGCAAAAAAAAATATTTGTAAGTTACCAAGTCTGTTAAGAAAAAATTTTTAATAATGAAAAGTATTTTTATAGTATGCTACTGAGAAGGAAACTTATTTCTGCTTAAAATCATTCTGTTATTCGTACTGCGGTAGAAGTTCACTCGACGACGACTAAGTGACATTTGAACGTGTGGAAACCCTGGGCTCAACTCTTTTATAGCTGAACCTCGTGTTTAAAACTGAGAAGCTATACCATTTGGATGGGTCCTAACAAGGACGAAACAACTGTCCGCCGCTGCTCCAGTTTCTTGCTTAGTATTTTCTTGGGTTAGGCTGGTTGTGTGCAAACCGTAAAGCATAGTTCCGGTGGTTTCTGCTTTTAAACGTTTTTTCCTGTTTAAAACTTTGAAGCTTGTGGTTGAAAAGCAGAGATATAATAAACTCCGCCAACCATGTCTTCTTATATAAGTGCACTCCTGAAAAACAAAAATTCACCTTTATTTACGTTAAAGGTGAGACTTATTATTGATCGATGAGGTCTAGAAGTGGAATAATTGAACATTTAGAACGCGACTCTATAGTTAGTGACAACTCTTGTTAACACATTCTTTATTACTTTTGGTGTCTCAGGAACCAAGCCTTGTGGAAACGACAATGGAGGTTGTAGCCATCTCTGTTTACCAAAACCAGGAGGATATCAGTGCGCATGTGCAACCGGAATAGCTTTGCTTGACAACAACAAGACATGTAAAGCCGGTATGTAACTGATAGTATGAAATGGCAAACATATATATTCAGGCTACTTTATTAAGTGCACAGACATTCTTATTTTGTGCAAGAGTATCCACAGGTACACCATGGGTAATTTTTACAATGGATATTATGTACGTTGTGTTAGCTTATCCAAGGGGTACATGCTTTCTTAAAAAACTGCCGGTATATGCAAAAGTTTTCTTAGATTTTTTCCTCAATAGCATACATGCAATGTTTCTAATAGGAGTGCAACAATAGAACTGATGTACGAAGATTAATATTATATATAAATGCAAAGACAGTATTAATGTTTGTTTGTCGTTTAAGTTTTTGTTCGGTTGATTATCTTGGAAACGCAATAACTTCTTTTCACTGCATTTATGGACTCCTCAAAATATTTCGAAACTTATGGCTACTGCAAGTAAACAACATGAAATGTGAAGAAATTAATGTACAAAACAACCTAGCTTAGAACAATAATACGAACAAGATATTCATTATAATAAAAACAAAAATTGTGAAGAAATCTGAGCTCCAGATGGGAATCGAACCCATGACCTTCCGTACCGTAGTTGGTCATAACCCAATGTAGTGACCTCCTATGAGAGCTCCCGTGGCTCAGTTTTAGGGCGTCCGACTAGTGTACGGAAGGTCATAGGTTCGATTCCTTTCAGGAGCTCAGATTTTTTCTGCGTTCTTTGTCTCCGTATATATTTGTATATCTTAGTTTAGAACAGATTTTATAAATACTAACATAATTTATTTAAAAAACAAATACTGACGAAAGCCAAACATTTATACTTACCATTCCTGTTGAGTGTTTCGGCCATAGCTTGAATTGTTTCTTCCCGTTTTCTCCTGCCTTTAAAAGCCGAAGATCTTACATCATACAAACACGAGTGCTTTTGCCATATTTCTAGTATTTTTTTCTAAAATTGCTTTATTTATGAATTCGCTCGTTGACACAATTTAGTTTGTTTTTTTCTAGATGTTCTAGTTGATTTTCTAGATGTTAAGGCCACGCATGCGCATAGTAATGCTAAGTTCTTGAGCTAGCGCACGCAATTTTTAGAGATTTGGCTCTCCAGGCAAATTCTTATAAAAACTTCACCGCACACGTGAGGAAAACAATCAAGCGAAGTGTCACGAGTGCGCCAAGCATTAGTGATTTAAGGCCCCGTCCACACTAACTCGGAAACTTTCGTATCCGGAAACTTTTCTTTCCGGATACGGCTATCGTCCACACTAACACAGCGGATTCGGGAGGTG
>JAOTRI020107514.1:0-13397 GCA_028564885.2 Zoanthus sanctaehelenae | reverse complement strand
AATTGGTTCAAAAACAATTGAAACTGAAGACCATTGTTTTTGAACCAATTACAAAGCGAGCTTTACTGCAACATATACGCAAGTGAAAATGTATGACGTATCAGTGTCTAAGGATCTAGGAGTGGAGCTTAAACAATTTTCCTAAATTGATCAATTACATAATTTAAAAAAAAAACTCATTTCAAGCTCAATAGAATAAAACAAAAATCCGTAAAAAATCTCGTTCATTTAGAAAGAAGAGAGGAAGTTTTCAATGCAAACCAAATTTGTCAAAAAGTGAAATTAAATCTTCAAGGAAAGATTGCAAATTATGACTTGATTTTATCAGCATGTCGTTTGGGAAGTAAAATGGTAATAAAGATAATAATAAAATTAATAATAATCATAATAATGGTAATCAGATTCAGAATCAGAATTCAAAGTCAGAGTCATAATCAGAATCAGAATCAGAGTGATAATCAGAATCAGAATAATACTCATAATCAGAATCAGAATCAGAGTCATAATCAGAATTAGAACAAGAGACATAATCAGAATTAGAATCAGAGTCATAATCATATTCATAATCATAATCATATATAACCAATTGTAGAGAAGCAAAAACGATTATTGTCCAAAATGGAGGGAACCACCCTCTGGGCTCAACGGCAATACTCTACACGTTTAGGAAATATGGCGGGAGAGGTCTTGAATTTGTTGATAATTAACGAGCATAAAGATATCACGATCATAAAAACAATAAAACTTTAAAGCATGCGCAATGCTGACCCAACGATGGCAGCCGTAAGGCCATTATAAGAGCTTGCTGTGCAGAACAGGCGCCATTCTATCAATACAGATGCTACGAAAGACGCGGATGAGCTAGGACGTCTGCAGTTTGAGTTAGCCTTCTCTGACGCAGTTGAAATAATATAAAGTTTAAGCTGCCAAGGGGGCTTGCCAGCATGTTGTCCTGTTATCTGTTCCGGTTGAAAAATGGCAAGGAAAGCTTATTAAGAAAAGATAGATTGACGAAAAAACAACATCAGAAAGGTGCTATAATTTATATGGATCACATTATGAAAAAACGCACAAACTCATACTCATACTATAGTAGACTACAAGAGCTTTACTAGCTGCTTTTACCCACAAAAATTTATCATAAGCAGAAATCAAGAACTCAAGCCATTGATAAAAGCTGTCGTTTATGTGGTAAACCTTGTTCGCTAAAAAGTGTGCAACATACTCTCTCTGGTTTGCAGAGCACTAAAGTAATTATTCAAAGAGACATAACAATGCTCTCAAGATATTGTTCTTTGACGTTTTAAGAACTCTGGATAATGTTTCCAAAGTGAAACCATGGTACACGCAAACCAAACCTAAGCCAATGTATGAAAAGGAAAGAGCAACTGCGTTTTGGGATGTCCTCCTGTATGCAGATACGGATCTTAGTACATTTTAGTTGAATCGAATTACAGTTATCGTCAAGAATTAAAAAAATTCAGTTATCGAGATGAGCAGCCTATGAGTCGAAAACAGAGAAGTCAGGGTACAGTCAACTGCGTTTGAAGCTTATGAGCAGTTACCATGGATATCAGGTTAAACAGTACAATATTTATTTTTGATGTTCTTGGTGGATATTCAAGGGAAATTGAATATAATAATAAAAAAACTTGTCGGTGACAGCAGCAAAACCATCACTTTACAAATGCAAAAGTCGGTCCTCTCAAGCTCTTTGCACATTGCAAGGCAATGATATTCATGTTTCTAGAATATCATAAGCAATCTTTTCAACAATATCTCAACACTACCCTGGGCGCTCTGTTTCTATGGTAACCAGTTTTTGGAAGGATGATTTTTTCAAGTTTGAATGTTTTTTAGTTTGATATATTTTAGAGCTTTTCAAATGTAAATCCAAAGCTTTTCCAGCATATGATAACTTGGAAAATTGGGCTGTATTTTACTGGAAAACTATTTGAATATGTTGTCATGGCAACCAATGTATGAAATTGATTTAAACTTTTATGCAATTTTTTGTGACTTTACTTTTTTTTTGTATTTTTCTTTTCTTTTGAAATTACACAACAAATGTTAATGTGAAAATTTGAAATTGAAATGAAATTTGAGATTCCAAGACCTGTGTTGTGAAATGACTTAAAATTGCTAAAAAGAGAATAGTTGCATAATTTATCACATCGTAACACGTCATACAGCATTATAATTGGATTATGAACTGCTATAGATTTCTATCATATCTTTATAAACATTTAGAAAATATCTAAATAGTGTATTCTATGTGGATAACTGCTTTCAAGAATTATAACAAAAACAACTTAAAAACACCTATTTTATGACGTCAGATCAGTATGACTTGATTATATTACGCCTAAATGCCGTGCCGTGCCTATTTTGAAACAAGTGTTAGCACTTTACAGTGCCGTTCTTGCGAGCGATTGTTCGGCCCGATGAAGCAATTAGTTGTAGTTTCCTTTTCTTGAATTGAATATAAATTTTTATAACCATATTTCTGTGGTTTCTGTAACATATCCACACCTTATTTCTCCATTGAAGTTTACTATTCTTGTTGATTATTTAAGTATAAAGCAGAATGAACTTTCTGTCGACTTGCGCCACCAAATTTGCTTCTGACTGAGCAAGCTAAAAATCATAATTTTTCCGTGCTCAACACCAAACATTTACAAATGTTTTGAAGGCTATAGATATTGAGTACCCAAAGGTATATAATAAATTTATGTAGTGGATTCTGACTAAAATTGCGGGCGCCAATTTTTTGCAGTGAACGAGTGTTGCTTATTAAGAAGTAATAATATTTTTGACACTTAGACTACGAGTTGGATTTTCGAGACGTGCGTCTGCTTTATTCAGTTATAACAGCTTAACAATTATACAATTACTTATCACTACGAAAAAGAATCAAGAAGGGGGTTCCTGGACACCAGAGATGGTTGAGTTCCGGAGCTTTAAAACTAACCCCTAGCTACGTTACTGTACTTGCTTTCTGAGCAACGTTACATACACGAACAAAATGGTGGCGGCTGGTTACATCAATGCTATTACGTGATTGATATTAGGCAATATATGTTTAATAGACACTCAACTATGATAGACGTTAGTCGTGAAATACGTAACTAATCTTTACATTTTACATTATCATTGGATATGTTCTTTGTTCGTTCGTAACTTTTCTATTAATTTAGGTGTCAATTTTTGCCAACTTTCATCAATGTGTTGACTTGACTCGGACAATAAAGAAATGTTACTTTGTTGCAGGTAAAAAGGATGAGAGTATGGGCACAGTATATAAAATGGGACGCAGAAGACGATGACAATGACAACACCAAGAGTGGCTCCGCTCCTAGAAGTACCGTTAACAACAACATATTGATCTTCTACTGTTACTACTATCCGGAATAACATACATAACGAAATACAGCACCAAATAAAGTTTTTAAAATTGCAGAAAATCATGTATCTTAATTGCTTTTTTCACTTGAATTGACAATACAATGCAGATAAATATCGCTATTAGTAATACTAGACTTTTATACCAGGGTTTCTGTTAAATTAAGAGGATGAGAATCTTTGACTCCCCATGGACCGTACACTAATCTATCGCACTTTAACTCCCAGCAGACGCTGGTACTCGATTACTTACCTCTAGAGAATGGAAAACGTAGTTGGCTTAGGAGGAAAAGAACGTCACGCAAATCTTCCAATCATAGCAAACTACCGGAATTGAACTGGAAAGCTTGCGATTGGAAAGCAGAGATCTTACTGACTGTGCAAACCCTATTACAAATCAAATAAGGACAACTTGTGACCTTATTAACTTGAGATACACTCTTTTAAATTCACTTACGCGGCATCGAAGACTTTTAGACTGTTTTTAAAACACAATCTGCATTAAGATGTGGACAGAAGCTGGAAAGTAAAACTTAGGCCTCCAAATATGCTCGTCTAAGAACTTGTCGGTCACTTTCATTCTATGATACAAACAGATTACTATGAAAGGCAGCAAAAAAGAATCCTATGACTATTTTTCTTATTCTCTGCTTTCACTCACGTGACTAACTCCTTGACAACGCTTTTTGTCCGCCATGTTCGTGTACAGCTTTACATAGCAACGGTATAAACAAACTACGATTAACACACTATTTTCAAGCTCTTTTCAACGTTTTTATCATGGTTCTCTGTCTCATGGTCGATTGTCATAATCGCAGAGGTAGAGGTAAAGGCGTAGGGTTTTTCTGAGTGCCATCAATCATTAGAAATCAAGGCGAGCAAGCAGAAGAACGTTCAATCGAGCGTAGAACAAGATGGGTAGCCGCCATTAGTAGACAGGACTTTCAGAAGCTATTCTAAACAATGATCGCGTTTGTGGCCGGCACTTTATCTCTGGAAAACCAGTAGCTGAATGGGACAAGTTTAATGTTGACTGGGTTACAACATTACATCTAGGCCACACGAAGAATGCCAGACTCCAAGATGAAGAAAACTTCAAAGGGACAGCAAGATCTAGAGAGCCGAACGCGGGAAGGTCAGACAAAAGCGAAGGAAAGGAGATTCCTTAAAAGAATCGCTAGCCAAAAGAGCAAAATTAAATGAACCAGGCGAACTAATAAAAGATTTATTTTCACAAACTCAATACGAAGAACAAGCAACCAACAATTTTGAGATCAATGTTGCTACAATTTCGAGGCAGATGAAGGGTTTGGTTATCGAAGCAAGCACGCAAACAGAAGCTATCATCGAAGATCGAAACAAAACGAAAAATAGCTGCCAAACCGATGAATTTAATTATATGTTTGCTAATGACTCTGTTATACGGCCATTTGACATTAAAGATATGGCTAATGACGACAAAGTGCTCTTTTATACCGGTTTGAATGAAGCTAGAGCCCTGCATTGTGTGTTTGAACATGTTTCACCTTATGTAACTCGTAAATCAAAATCTTTGTCTAAATTTCAAGAAATGGTTATGGTTTTAATGAAGCTGAGACTGAATGTCCCCTTTCAAGACCTTGCTTACCGTTTTGAGGTATCGCTATCCACTGTTTCGAGGATATTTTCTGTCTGGATGGGGCCGGGGTTATGGATGAACGTCTCAAAAGACTTATTCACTGGCTAGAGAGGCATGAACTATGGAAGACAATGCCATCATGTTTCCAGTATTCATTTGGCAATAAAACCACAGTCATTACTGACTGTTTTGAAGTCTTTATTAAAAGCCCTACAAATCTACTGGCCAGTTATAAGCACCACAATACCATAAAGGTTCTAATTGGGATAACCCCCAAGGTACCATATTTTTCCTTTCAAATGTTTGGGGTGGCAGAACCTCGGACAAGTTTGTAACAAAAAATTGTGGACTATTGGATAAGTTGGTAACAGGTGATATGGTTATGGCAGACAGAGGCTTTACAATACTTGATAGTGTAAAGTTTTAAAGAGCGGAACTAGTGACTCCAACCTTTACAAAAGGGAAATCATAACTTGATCCTATCGATGTAGAAAAGACAAGAGGAATTGCCAATGTAAGGATTTGTGTTGAACTTGTAATAGGGTTACTACGCAAAAAATACACAATTCTTGAGGGAATTCTCCCAACTGACTTTTTAACCACTAATTCAAAGGTACAAACTCCCTTAACTGACCAAATTCTTAGAGTATTTGCCTCCCTAGTTAACATGTGCCCCCCAATTGTACCATTTGACTAAATTTATATTTTTCGATGTTGTATTGTACATTTTATTATGAAGTTTTAACTATTCTCATAATCAATCTCTATGTAATGCTGAAGTAAGCCGCATTAACTTCTACATAAGCAAGTATGACAGTCCTTTTACAAGCACAAAACAATAAAACATATTAATATTAACATGAATGTATTGTACTGTAGCTACTGCCTTGTAAATATAGTACATGATGTTTCATTAAAAGTCCTTTTTCAGACTAGGAAGTAGTTTCATAGCTTTTATTTTGCAATAATTTTGAATATCCTTCTATCTTTCCAATGACTGGTCGCAGGTTATGCTAAAATGAAAAAACTTTTAAAAAATGATACTTCAGTCTTTTTAAGCTACTGAGTTTCATTTAACATTTGTCAATTTCTTTTCCAGCATAGAGTTCGCGGTCATAAAATTCACAGTTGTACTGCAAGATACAAACATGATAATTTGAAAATGACTAAGCTTTTGCCTAATACGAGAATTTAATATTTTGAACATATTTATTGCTATCACGCTGTAAATGGAAATATGTTAGAAACATGTTTAATGGCTCATGTACTGTTCCTTGGCTAATAGACAAGTTGCTCTTCTGCATGACAGTTTTTGACAGGTGATGAATAGTTCAAAGTAAAGTGAACGTTATTTTTCTAAGATATTGACGATAATTATATATATCAAATTCGTTCACATGGTGTTTGTTATGGTATCAAGAAAACATTTTACTACTCTTTACATTATTTCACACATACCTTCTTAAAACGCTTATGTTGAAATGCAAATTTTTCTATCATTTTCATATTTCAACACTTTGCTTAATTACTTTCTATAAAACGCGCAGAAAACTAGATTCTAGTCACCAGCTTTAGAATTTTTAAAAGGAGTTAACATTCATTAACGTCAGTGCTATTAAAACTAAATTTTGATTTGAGGCTACGTATACTTCTCCGTCTAAAACAGCACTTAGTGATTCTAGAGCTTTTTCTACCTAGGTACAATTATATATTTCACAACTGCAAGAGCAAAGCTGAAGGCCTGGGAACTAGAATCATTGTTACTGCATTTTATATTTGTATCAAGGTATACAAGTGATCTACAGAGTAAAATCTCAATTTTGCATCTCAATTTGCGATCAAGTTCTTGCATTAACATTTTTAGAGATCTGGTTTCTTTTTTTTTTATCAATAAACAATTTTAAGGGATACTTTCGTGTCCAAATCTTATCATTTTCAGCGTATCAAATTACCCATTTTTCCAAATCTTCATTCTGGTATCATATTTTGCAGGATTTGAGAATAAAAATCTATATTCTTGTAATTAATAAATTCCCTCACTTTCTACATTCATTTATTCAACAACGTTCATTCATGCATTCTTTGAACCATTCAAACCTCAATTTAATCACTTGCTTCAGTTTTATGTTCATCCTAATTTCAAACAAATACAGCATGAAGTTATTACAGCCAGAATGCAGTTATTACAACCACAGTTATAAAAGGACGACTTCGGACTGCGGACTGCAGTGTATAAAACACGGACGGAGGTATAGAATACGGATGAGGACTATGGACTTGATATAAAACACGGACTGGACTACAGAATGAATATAAAACTAAAATAAATAAAAATGAATTGTGGAGTAGGTATTTTAGACTGCATATAAATATAATCGTAGCTGAGAAATACTGAAGTTAAAGTTAGTAAGATTTAAACTTTGCAAAGAAACTTCTTGGTTCAAGAATAAATTGTTGGGGCAAATAATTTATTAAAACATGTACAGTATTTTCATCGTAACGTGGCTAAATGCCCGGCAGTTCGTAATTATCTTAAATAGACTAAATACCCGGAAGTTAGACTTATAAATCATTTCTTAAGAAAAAAAGATCCCTTAGGGACTGTTCGCATGAGGCAAGATATCTGGGGGGAAGCTAGGGACAACTTCGTGGATCGTACGAATGTGTTTCAATCAAAACGAGACAAGAAGGCGGTTACTGAACATCATTAATCGCGACATCTCGGGGTCAAGTTTTCTCTTGTGAACAAGGGACAGTTTCATCCTTACTACACCGAGATATCTCGCCTTATGTGAATAGGCCCTAAGGGGTCTCCTGTTTTTTTTCTTAAAACACGATTTATAAGTCTAACTTCCGGGTATTTAGTCTATTTAAAACAATTACGAACTACCGGGCATTAAGTTTATATGTAGTCTAAAATAGTTTTATATCCATTTCGTAGTCCAGTCTACGTTTTATACAAAGTCCGAAAACCGCAGGCCGCAGTCTCCATTTTATACTGACTGTGGCTGTAATTAATGCATGCTGTATTTGTTTGAAATTAAAATGAACATAAAATAAAGCAACTGATTATATTGCTGTTTGAATAGTTCAATGGAATATGGAATGAACGTTGAATGAATGAATGTACAAATAGCGATGGAGCTTTTTACAATACTATGAATTTTCATACCCAAATCGTGCAAAATATGATACCGGAATGAAGAATTGGGAAAACAGGTAATTTGTTACGCTGAACACAATCTCTAAAGTATCCCTTTTAATTTTTTTTCTTGATAAAAACTAGAAACCAGATCTCTAAGATTGTTAATGCAAGAACTTGATCGCAAGTTGTGATGCCAACTTAGATTTTACTCTGCAGATCACTTGCATACCTTGATACAAATATGAAATGCAGTAACAACGATTTTAGTTCCCAGGCCTTCAGCATTGTTCTTGTAATTGTGACTCAGCCGTCAAACTTTACTTTCACAAAAGGTTTGACAGACTGAAACACATAATTGTACCTAGGTAAAAAAAGCTATAGAATTAATAAGTGCCTATTTAGACGAGAGTGTCAACGTAGCCTCAAACCAAATTTTTCTTTTGAATAGCACTGACACTAATTCAAAATTTATAAAGCTGGGAACTAGAACCTAGTTTTCTGCGCATTTTATAGAAAGTAATTTAAAGCAAAATGTTGAAAAATGAAATGATAGTAAAATTTGCATTTCAACATAAGCGTTTTAAGAAGGTATGTGTGAAATAACGTTAAGAGTAGTAAAATGTTTTTTAATACCTTAACAAACACCATGTGAACAAATTTGATATATAATTATCTTAAATATCTCAAAAAAAAAGTTCACTTTACTTTAAACTATTCATCATCTGTCAAAAATTGTCTGAAGAGCAACTTGTCTATCAGCTAAGGAACAATACATGAGCCATTAAACATGTTTCTAACATATCTCTATAGCGTGATTGCAATAAATGTGTTCAAAATATTAAGTTCTCCCCTTTCGTATTAGGCAAAAGCTTAGTCCTGATTTTCAAATTATCATATTTGCATCTTGCAGTA
Source organism: Zoanthus sanctaehelenae (assembly GCA_028564885.2). Lineage (NCBI taxonomy): Eukaryota > Metazoa > Cnidaria > Anthozoa > Zoantharia > Zoanthidae > Zoanthus > Zoanthus sanctaehelenae. The sequence goes on along the minus strand of JAOTRI020107514.1, from coordinate 4,320 downwards.
CAACTATGAATTTTATGACCGCGACTTCTATGCTGGAAAAGAAATTGACAAATGGTAAATGAATTGAATGAAACTCAGTAACTTAAAATGACTGAAACATCAATTTCAATTTCTTCATTTTAGCATAACCTGCGTTGGAACGATAGAAGGATATTCAGAATTATTGCAAAATAAAAGCTATGAAACGACTTCCTAGTCTGAAAAGGGACTTAATGCTTCCAGTTGTTGTTCTATAGCTTTTTCGACTTATAATTATATCATTTAGTCTATCGATGCTTTTGTAAATGTAAACTTTGATGGTTTGCCAGAAAAATCAAATCTAAAAAAATGAGCAATTTTAGAGGCCTAAGTTTTACTCCAGCTTGTGTCCACATCTTAACATTTTTAGCATATTAAATTACACACTTTCCTAAAGTTTTATGCTGATATCATTTTTCGCACGATTCTTTTGATAAGTTCCCACACTAAACGAACAAATGAATTGCAACATTTGTTCCCTTTTTTAACAGCTTTAAGTATCGAAAGGGAATCTGTTCCTTATGGAACCTGAGCAAGGATCCATTACGGAAAATGGCAACTTTTTGCAGAATTGTACCCCTTTTGTAACTTTGAAACAATGTTGCATTAAGGAACAGAGTTTATTCCAACCAGTACTTTTACTTGGTGTTCTTTTTAGAAATGTTCCTCGACTAGGTTTATTTCTTAGTATTTGCGCGTTCGCTGCATGTAATATAAGTTTTATGTTTTTTGCACTTTCCTAACTCATTTTCCTCTGAGCGGAAAAATGCAGATTTTGTTTTACAAACAGTCTAAAAGTCTTTGGTGCGCGTAAGTGAACTTAAAAGAGCGTATCTGGAGTTAATAAGATCACAATTTATCCTTATTTTATTTGTAATAGGTTAGGCGGACATGGTTGGCACAGTCGGTAAGATCTCTGCTTTCCAATCACAAGATTTCCAGTTCGATTCCGGTAGTTTGCTATGATTGGAATATTTGCGTGACGTTCTTTTCCTCCTAAGCCAACTAAGCTTTCCATTCTTTAGAGGTAAGTAATCGAGTACCAGCGTCTGCTGGGAGATAAATTGCGATGGATTAGTGTTCGGTCCATGGGAAATCAAAGACTCTCATCTGCTTAATACAACAGAAAACCCTCGAGTAAAAGTCTAGTATTACTAACTGCGATATTTATCTGCATTGCATTGTCAATTCAGGTGAAAAAAGCAAAAGCAAGATGCATGATCTTCTGAAACTTTATAAACTTTATTTGGTGCTGTATTTTTCATGTATGTTATTGCGGAGAATAATAACAGTAGTTGATCCATACGTCGCTGTTAACGGTACTACTTGGAGCGGAACCACTCCTGGTGTTATCGTTGTCATCGTCTTCTGCGTCCCATTTTATCCACTGTTGGGAGACCCTCATCCTCTTTACCTGCAAGAAAGTAACATTGCTTTATTGTATGGGTCAAGTTAACACATTGATGAATGTTGGCAAAAATTGAAACCCAAATAGAAAAGTAACAAACGAAAAAAGAACATATCCAGTAATGGAAAATGTGAAGATCGGTTACTTATTTAGCTGTCGTCAAAATTATTTCACGAGTAACTTCTTTCAGTACAACATAGTTCAGTGTCTATTAAATATAAATTATATTGCTTAATTGATGTAACCAGCCACCATAATTTTGTTGATGTATTTAACGTTGCGTGGAAAGTAATTACAGCTCTCTTAGAACTGCGCAGTAGCGTAGCTAGGGGTTAGTTTTAAACCTCAAAAATATATCAGACTAAAAAACATTAAAATTTCAAAAAAATACCGTTCTAAAAACTGGTTACCATAGCCACAGAGCACCCAGGGTAGTGTTGAAACATTCTTGAAAAGATTGCTTATGATATTCTAGGAAAAGTTGTGTAGTTTGAGCTTTCAAGTCCAAGTTCTTCCCCTTAACTGGATAGTGTTAAAATGCCTTGCAATGTGCGAAGAGCTTGAGAGGACCGACTCGACTTTTGCATTTGTAAAATTATGTTTTTTTCTATTCAACGGAACCAAGAATATCAATAATAATATTGTACTGTTCAAGATGATATCCACGGTAACTGTTCATAAGCTTCAGACGCAGTTGACTGTACCCTGACTTTTCTGTTGTCAACCCATAGACAGTTCATCTAGATAATTGAAATGTTTTGGTTCTCGCCAATAACAGTAACTCGATTCTATTAACATGTTCTAAGATTCGTATCTGCGTACAGGGGGTCATCCCAAAACGCAGTTGCTCTTTCTTTTTCATACATTGGCTTGGGTTTGATTTGCATGTACCATTGTTCCATTGGGAAACAATGTCTAGAGTTGTTAAAACTTCAAAGAACAGTATATTGAGAGCATTGTTACGTCTCTTTAAGTAAGTACTTTAATGCTCTGCAACCAAATAGAGTATGTTGCACAGCGAACGAAGATTACCACATAAACGACAGCTTTCATCAATGACTTGGATTCTTGTCCTCCGGTTATGATAAATCTTTGTGGGTAACAGCTGCTTGTAAAGTTCTTGTAGTCCTACTATAGTTTGAGTATGAGTTTGTACGTTTTTCCATAATGTGAGCCAAATAAAGCACTTTGCTGATGTTGTTTTCTTGTCAATTTATCTGTTCTTAATCAGCTTTTCTTGCCATCTTTCACCGAAACAGATGATTTGACGACATGCTGGCAACCTCCCTTGGTAGTTTAAACTGTATATTATTATTATCAGCAATTTCAACTGAGTCGGAGAAGGTGAAAGGAAAACGGAAGACTTTCTAGCTCATCCGCGTCTTTCATAGCATCTTTAATGATCGAGTGGCGCCTCTCCTGTACAGCAAGCTCTTCAAATGATCTTACAACTGCCATCGTTGGGTCAGCATTGCACATGCTTTAAAGTTTTATTATCTCTTTGATCTTGATATCTTTATGCTCGTTAATTATCAACAAATTCAAGACCTCTCCCGTCATATTTCCTAAACGTGTAGAAAATTGCCGTTGAGTCCAGAGGGTGGTTCCATCTATTCTGGACAATAATCATTTTTGCTTCTCTACTATTGATTATATATCATTATGATTATGAATATGATTAGAATTAGAATTAGAATTCGAATTAGGATTAGGATTAAGATTAGGATTGTGATTATCTTAATAACTATTTTATTTCACAACTGGCATGCTGATAAAATGAAGTTATAATTTGCAATCTTTCAAGATTTAATTTCACCTTTTGACAAATTTGGTTTGCTCTTTGCATTGAAAACTTCTTCTTTTCTTTCTTTATTATCTATGTTTTTATGATTTTTCTTTTATTCTATTGAGCCTAAAATGAGTTTTTTTTTTAAAATTATGTAATTAACTAGTTTAAGAAAATTGTTCAAGCTCTACTCTTGCACATAAATAAGGCTGCTTATTTTCAGTTTGTATTTTTTTACATATTTACCCGTTTTTTGGCAATAAAATAAACCAGATTCTTTTTATGAAAATGAAATCAGCTATCGCTTTATTAATTATTTAGATTTCTCGTTTGTCTTATCATCAGCGCGTAAACAAACTATACTCACTTCCAATAATAAATTATTTAATAGCTTTTATGTAAGAAAGTTTACCTGTTGGCAGTAGGGTGACGCTCCCTTGAGAAGGTAGAAGTTATTCTTAGTAGGGAGATAAATTGAATTGTGTGCTGAGCCATCATTTCGACAACAATATTTTACTAATGTGTTACTATCATATCCACCAGTCGGCACATACCCACCAACGCCGTTACCATTATCGTCATCCTCGTCATCCCAGTATATTGAGCCTGCTTTAAAGTCTTTCATGATAACAATAAAAGTAATATTGCAGTTAAAGTCTAATATTATTTATCGCTAAATGTCAGCGAACAAGGCAAAAACAGAAGAGTATAACATAATTTAGGTGTACAAGCAATAACAACTGGTACGCTCGTTTTAGTCTAAGTTGTGAACAAAAAACAGGAGATTACGCAATCAAATGGAAAATCTTATGCCTTTGCATAGCACAGAAATTTTTCATAATTTGCCACTCTAACGCCGCAACCTTGAACAAAAGAACAGAACTAATTGGCAAATGTAAGCAAAGTGACAAATATTTTTTAAAAAACTTAAAAAATTTAAAAATTTAAAAAATGTAAAATGAGCCTTTTAAGATACAGTGAAATATATTTTTGACAATACTCTGTAATATTCACTGATGAGTGCGGGTCTTAGTACTCGTACGAAACAAATTTGTATGAAATACAGAGTCAGGGTTTAATCACCTCCGTGTAATTTCATTTATTTGTT
>JAOTRI020107513.1:0-24095 GCA_028564885.2 Zoanthus sanctaehelenae | reverse complement strand
GATATCGATGTGAACACTCGAAGATAAATTCCATATCTCCGCGCGACCATGTATTACTTTCTATATTCTCCTTTGTGTTGGTGGCTAGTGATAGATATTTAACTCGCCAATTCTCTTCTCTGCAAATATCTTCCAAGGCACCTCCACTTGCTTATGTGGAGTCTAATTTTGAATGAATAGCTACGCGTATTGCCGCTAACCTCTTTAAGTTTTTCCACCTCTCTTTTTTCAACGGTTGCAAGAACAAAGTTCTCAAAGTTATCCTTGGAGAGACAAAGAAGAGAGCCATAGATGAGCCTTTTACTGTTTTCCCACCGAATTCCACGGAATCTGGAGTTGTTAAACTGAATTCGATACACCAATCCGTTTCCAGTACACATTGGATATTGGATTTGTACGTCTTTGTACACCCTAATGTCTTGTAGTTGCTTCGTTTTATCGAGTCCTTGTTGCTCAAGCAGACCTGTAGTTTGGGAAAATAGTATTTACTGTAGCTGTTAGTTATTTGCTGCTTGGAATCAACTAAAGTATTATGCAGGAGATTCTTACTATTCATTATATTATTGTCATTTTCTGTAAAGCAATTTTTTTTGCAAGTAAAAAGCAAGGTTCAATATTTTTGAGATCAATATTTTAGTTATTTCTATAAGCACTCAAAGTTCCAATTTCTAAATAATGGCGATCAATTCGGAATCTGAGTTCTAAGTGTGTGTTGACATCAAAATATCACTCGTTTCTAACCAGCTCCAAATTTTTCTTTGTAGCTTTGTATATTCGCAGCGCTAGATATTAAGACGTTATTTGAGAAAAAATAAAATTATGTTATATTTTGTGTCATCGACGTAACATGCTGAGGAACAAAATTTTGTAATCGTTAGGAAATCGTTTATATATATATATGCTAAATAAAAGACCAGCAAAGGTTCTGTCTTGAGGAACACCGCTTATCACAGGTATTTATAGCGTAGAGTTAATACACAGCTCTTGAAATCTCTCGACTGATAATTTTCAACCAAGAAATGCTAGAAGATTAAATACTTAGTAGTACAGAGTAGTTAATGCTGTAAAAACGCCTTACTCATGTCGAGCAAAACAATACCAGTTATTTTTTTCTGGCCCATTGATTTTAAATATGGAATCTGTAGGAGTTAATTAAAGACGTTTTGGTGAAATGTTATGTTTTATTTTCACTCTGCTTTGTTGAAAGGCGTTCTTTTATAACCAAATATGGTTCTAGGTGCCATTAATATTAATATTGATATGTTGAAAGCCACAACAGTTCATATTACAGTTAAACTTACCATTCTGACAAACCTGTGGTATTTCAATGAGTTAAGTATCAACGCGTCTATTGGACAAAGCTTTGTTTTAGATTGGCCCAATATGCTGAGCTCATTGAAGAATCGCTGGTTTGTCAGAGTGGTGCGCTCAACTGTAATAAGAGTTATTGTGTGAAGCAGATCAGTTTCAGTAAGATCAACGATGCCACTGATCAACTTCATACCTGTAGCGCAGATGGTAATGACTTCGTGAACAAAGACACCGCATTTATAAGTGTTAGGTTACTTTACCTTTAATGCCATCCCTTAAAGGTCTAATAAAATCTTCCCTCAAAAGCCTAAATTGTACGTCCAAGTAGTGCTGCGAACTCGTGTAATGACCTTGTACAACATTCCGTCTTAGAAAAGGCTTCCCTTGATTGTAAATGTCATCATGTGATGGGATGATGCTCATTTCTCGAAAATCATTGGGTGGATCAACAGTATCATTTACAGCAGCTAAGTGAACAATAAGTCAAGCTTTAAAAACCTAAAATCTACCCTCAAAAATCAAGGAAGAAGCAAAAAGTCAGCTTATAACACTAAACCAAAGTAAAAGCTAAAATCTTTACCAGCCAGGTGGCCCATGGGGCCGGCACTTATCTCCGGTTTCTGTAGTATTAAGATTACTACTGGTATCTTTAGTGCTAGCTAAATCCTTTACAAGCCAAGTAACCCATGGAGCCCGTACTTATCTCCGGTTTCTGCTGTGTTAAGATTACTACTGGTATCTATAGTGCTAGCTAAATCCTTTACGAGCCAAGTAACCCATGGAGCCGGCGCTTATCTCCGGTTTCTGTAGTGTTAAGATTAGTACTGGTAGCATGAATGCTAGCTAAATTCTTTACCAGCCAAGTGACCCATGAAGCCGGCGCTTATCTCAAGTTTCTGTAGTGTTAAGATTACTAGTCGCCTAAACAATAATGTACTGCAAGTCGGTACTGGTGTAATGTTCAAGTAAGCAATGTTGTGCAGATTCATGGTGCCACCTTAAGTAAAGGTTTGGAGTAGCTAAAGATTTTATCGAGGAAGCAGATGGTGCTGTGAGAACAGTAAGCCTAAGGACATCCGAGGAACATACTAACGGACCAGTGAGCAAGTCATAGCCACTGGAAATCATGTGAAAATCTAAAAGTGAGCTCAGCGCAACTAAGCAGAAGGCGGATCAAAAACAAGAGTAGCGTCCAAAGCGAAGTCAAAGATTCGCTGCAAACAAAGCCAGGAGGGTTGTTACGGATTAGGCCCGCCAGCTTTGGTGCCCCCTGAAAGATGTCTAAACTTATCTATTTACATTGATTTCTATACTACCCGTATCTTAAGTTTTTGACAGTTTAGTTTTTGTTACCTATGTAACTATGTGCCTTGTAAGAACCCGTATACTGACCTTGTACTCGAGCGTTTGAAATAAAGTGCAAAAAGGTAACAAAACATTTTTCTATCCTCCATTTTAATTCGAATTACTTTCAACGCGAATCCACATTTCAATAGACTATAACTAGTAATAGCTATCGCTAAGTGCCAACGAGCAACTCAAAAGCACGTGCAAGACAAAAGTCAAAACTGTCATAAATACTTTTTTGTTAAAGACGGCTTTAAACCTTGATTAACAATGTTTTTTTTAGTTTACAATTAGTCAGATTGCCCTCTTGCCATGATTTCAAAGTGGTACTGTCAAATTTTAACGAAACGTTAAGTAGAAAACAATTTCAAACTACGTATATTTTTCAAAGTTCGTAACCATTGTCTTTTTTCTAATATGAAACACGATTTCACGTGTCGTGTACATTTATCGACAAAAGTATCTAAAACATTTTCTATTCCAATATCTTTACATTCGAGTTTCAAGAACTGAATAATAAGGGTGAAAAAAAAATGTTAAGATAAAAATTTCTTATTGGGACTACGATTTTATTTAGTGAGCAAAAAACGATCAAAATGGAGCACAGCGAGAATCGAACTCTCGAAAGCAAAGGTAAAAGTTACACAGGCAGCCCAAGCTATTTGGAGAAATTTCTAGTTATTAAATTAGGCACTGTAACACTGCACTACAAACTTATCTATGTATATACGTATTGATAAAATGAAGTTTACAAATAACTAATAACTAATATAGAAACCTTAACTACAAAAAATAGAAACTACGTTTATTTCTAGTTATTCAATTAGGCACTGTAAAACTACAAACTTATCTATGTATTGATAAAATGAAGTTTACAAATAACTAATATACAAATCTTAACTATAAAAAATAGAAACTACGTTTATATTTCTAGTTATTCAATTAGGCGCTTATTAATGGCTACAAGCAGGTCCATTCAGGTGGGAACAGCAGCGGAGTAGTTGTGAAGCGCTTTTATTGCCAGTTTAATTTGGTACTGCTCCCAAGCATCGAACAGCTATATACGCTTTAATTTCTTGTATGATTTAAGCTTGATAGTGATTGAAGTTAAGCGGGCCTCGCGATGAAGGAGTTCGATTAACAGATAGAAGTGTAATTTGCATTTGCCACCGGCTCGACGGTTCAAGGCGTTGTGCGAGCCCTCTATATGTCAATGTTGGTTCGGACTGGTTTCTTGAAAACACTCGGCTCCATTCTTTTGGGAGGTAAATGGTACTGTCAATCCACTGTTCCTGGATATATTCAGTCAGGCTGCGGAGGGGCTGGGTTTCTGCCTGGACGCTGAGGCGCACGAACATGGGTCTGATTTCGTGGTCAGGAAGGAACGGGAGAGCCATAAGTTTTCGGATGTACCGGCACTGCTTCGTTGCCACTATAGGCTGTTTGGAGACCGAGCTCTTGCACCTGTGGTAGACAAATAGTTGAAATAAGTGACTGTCCTACACTAATGACAATCTGCCATATCTTTATCAAAATGTTCACAATTTCTTTCGGCAACTAACATGATGCTTTGATATAACTAACCTTTTTCCACAGGGCTTGAGTCCAGTGAAATACGCAACCTTGAAGCTGCACTGCTGGCAAAACCGATCTTATTGCCTTCCAGATGGCCTTCTCGAAGTCGAGGGTGACCTGCTGGACATGCAGCGGGTTCAATTGGCAGCAGGCGCATTATTGTCTGCAGTACCTAATAGTATTAATTCGTTATGAAATCAGTAGTTTTTACAATAAAAACTCTGTTCACTTCAATAACCTTTAAAAGATTTAAACTGCTTTTGAGAATGTGATGATGTTGATTGAATTTATCTTTGAATTTACCTTTCCAACTTTGCCAACTTGCCCATGCTCCAAAATCTCTAACTAATTATGCTGTAAACACACTTTAAATCTACTATTGAGCTTATCTGCAGAATATCCAGCTACATTATATTCAGCATAGCCGGCAACGCTGTACGAAATGAATTTGCTAATAAAACATGTAAATACTACATGCGTACCGCGCAGCCGGTTCTTTTAAAATATTCTCTTCAACTTTGAATTAATATTTTAATTTGTTCCGTGTACCGCGTACCGCTCAAATCAATAAAGGGTAAACACTTATGCGCCTTATTGAATTATTATCTCTATACTAATTTACTTACTAGTTTATATAATTAGTTGATCTTTATTTAGCAAAATTGATTTTTTGTTTACGATTACAAGCAACGCATGGAACGCCTCATTAGTAATCAGTAACTTGCATTTGATTAAAATTAAATGGTTTTTAAGGCTCCCTTGGACGCCGCTAATTAGTTGGTCGATAAGAAACGTTTAGTTGTAGTAATTTTCGATCCGGGGCCGGGTGGGATATCAAATGCAATTCCAGCTTTGACCAGCTAACCCACCGTTTGGCTGCAATCACCGGATGGCTAGACTGAAACATTGATTTTTATATCATACGCATGTTTTAAATGAGTTACAAAAACTTACATTTCTAGCGTTCCCGGTTTAGAAAGTTTATGAACACATGGGCGAGTTTACAGATAAATAAATAAAATCTTTGAGGTCATACTTATGGCTAATAACTTATTTCATCTTAATGCTTAGCTATTTATTTGTTTGGCTTTAAATTATACGTAGGCGAAACGACTTCAAATGTAGGCGAATCGACTCTTGGCGTAGGCGAACAGACCGTAGGTGAAACCACTCGTAGGCTAAACGACCGGTTAATGTATAGCTAATATTGAATCTATATAGTCGCTTCCATTATAACCTTTAATTGCCGGCCAGATCCCTCATTACTAGAGAGTTTAAGCAACAGGCGTTCCTGCTGTCACGGAACCGAACCGGAATTAAACTGTCAGCAGATTTCGTGTTGTGGTTATGGTGATCATCACGGAGGCCTACAACCCGATTTTTACATCCATATTAGTCTTCATATCATACCGCTTGCTTGCGTCCGTCGTGGTAGCTCGCGCGCTGCTTACGATACGAAATGGCGCCAAAAATGGCATTCTCGATCCCGTCTACTCTCGGAAGATAAACTTTCTTTGTGAAGAAATATACCGGTACTTAAGCTCTAATAAACAAGCGTAACGAATTTGTGTCTTGCTGCCGCCACAGAAAGAAAATAAGTTGCGTAACAACTGAGAACTGACACCTGAGCCCCAGTTTCCCGCCGATTGCTTTTTGTTGTGTTTGCGCAAGCTTAAAAAGTGATGTTTTAAGTACTTTTTTCATTTAAGTCTTCAGATGAGTAAGATATATAAACGGCTCACGAAAATAGTAATAATAACTAAGTTTGCAAAACAAAGCTTCTTCAAATAACTAACACAATCGAGATATACGTTTTGCCCGAACTCAAAATTCTTCCGTCTCAGAACACGCAAACATAACAGGAAACAAGCCACTTTGGGAAGAAATAAAGTTTATTGACAAGGAGAAACACTGGTACACAAGAAAAGTGAAAGAAGCAATCCATATAAGCCTTAACCCCAACAACATCAACAGGGATAACGGATTCAGTGGCAGATCCAGAAATTCTAGAAAGAGGGTGAATAATACAAAGAATTTACCAGTGGCTCTAGGAGAAGAAGGGTGGCAAGTACAAAGAATGTACCAGAAAATTGAAGAAAAGGGAGGGGGGTGAAATTCACCCATATCACCCCCCTGTATCCGCCCCTGTAGTATACATTTATTTATACTCATTCAACAAAACAGCTGCCCTTGACACATCCGATCACGGGTAATATCCAAACGGGTTCATTGAAAGTAATAATGGACACGCGGTCGGAGATATATTCCCAAACCCGTCAGTGGGAGCACAGTACACAAGAAGTTTTGTTTCTCTAAATCCGGCAATTTATTGCAAGCTCTATTCATCTTTCTCACAACAGAACATTCCTCTTGTAAAAATATTGGTGTTTCGTGCATGATTGAGCCAATTGAGCGGTCATGTCAAAACCTGCACTGCCCAATATGACCTTTTTGGAAACTGCTTTCAGGTTTTACTTATAAAATACACAAACAGGCTATAATAACCTTTCCCTCTGGCTTTCATTCCAGTTCTCAGATTTGCTCCATCTGCGTGCTAACCTCCTCATGTCAGTTTCTCATTAAATTACTGCACATAAACTTCTTTGTTCGGGCCCCGTAAGATGGGACTGTGTTTTAGTCTAAGGCTCTTGTTGTTTTGAAAGCTAAAGCTTGTAATTTTTGTAACATTACTGTGGTTAATGGAGTGCCGGAAAAGTAAAGAAGTGATAAATCTCGAAAAGCACTCTGCTTAATTCTTAAATCATCTCCTGCCTCAAAATCATCTCGTATACCATTTCGTTCAAAACCAGCCTCTATAATTCTAAATCAACTACTTCCAATGATAAAGACTGAGGGATCCTATATTGATGTCCACAAAGATACAGATCCTTCCGAATAATTTTTTTTGTAGTTTGAAATGACTGTTGTTTTCCTCTTCTTCTCTTTCTTCTCTTTATAATTATTATTCTTTTCATTAAAATATTCTTCTCGGCAACTCATTCTAACTGAGTGAACTCGAACGGAATCCCACATGCAATAGTACGCGTACGGTACCTTCATTCTTATTATAGTCTTAATTGCCTTTTTAAGTCTCATTAACCTTACGTAAAATTGTAATCCTCTGTCCTGCCTAGAGCAGAACTACTATTTGCAGGCAAGAGGAGTTATACATATTTATGAAAATATTATAAAGCATAATGATTAAAAGATTTTCTGTCTCTCTAACAGCCCCAACATGCATCATTCCCAACTCTTTCATAAATCACGTTCTATTGCATTGTTTCATACTCCCGACCTAGAATAATCAACTCCTACACATTATACATTTCTCCGTCAAAAATGAGCTTCTACATTACTTATTTCTAAGCTAAACTGAGAAATCAGCTCCTAGATTGTTTCCTAGGCCAATGAAAATCAGCTCCTACATCATTCCTTACTCCCTTAAAAATTACCTGTCACTTTACTTTTAATTCTTTCAAAATTAGCTCCTACATAATCAATTTAAGGGTTAGCTACTGAAAGTGAGTAGTTTGTCTACATATCATATGCAAGTGCGCGCTGGTGTTTAAATGAACGAGAAATGTAAATAGAATATGATGGTCCCTATCAAACAAATTAATCAGCTGGTACAATACTAAAATTACTTAATAAGTTCTATTAAAATAAAATAGAAATAAAGAAAAGTTTAGTTATGGAGAAAGATTCTAAAAAGAACTCTTAAAAATTAACGCGAAGAAGATGATGCAAAACAAATTAAAGCTTTTACTGAAATTTATCAAAAGCTAAAATTAAATCGGAAAATAAAAATAACAAATATCTCGCTTTAAAATTTATCAGCATTTCCTTTGGTAATAAGTTCAATATTTTAGTAAAAAATTAGAAGAACTCAACCTGCATCATTTGAAGTGTTTTCTCACGCCGCCATCTCCGATATCAGTAAGTACTAAATCATCACTATCTTAAAGAATTCTTGTCAAAACAAGTCTGTACATGTTTGCTCCAAAATGGTTGCACGATAAAACATAGTAATTATAATAGTTGTAAATCTAGTAAATCCGGCAAAGGATTGAACTCCCTTTTTAAAACTGATCCAACAGAAAAACTGATCAAAAACTGCTTCACAATTGCAACGTATCTAAAAGGCGGGAAAACTGATGGTCATGCGCCCAAAAGCCCGCCAACTGAAAATAAATAACTTCAGTAAATACAGGACAACTTTCGTTGTAGTAAAAGCTCAATCAGTACATCACTCTGGTTTTTAAAAGCAGCAGTTTGCATTTTCTGAAGACTAATTGTATATATAGATGGCCAAATGCATATGATTTTGTTTGCAAGGTGGGCCATACTGTTTCAGTCAGATATATGGATATACCGAAACCACGTACCTGTTCGATCATTTACCAATTGCAGGCGCGGATTTTTTCAGTTCAATGAGCGAAGGCTGCTTATTAAATACTCTTTCAGTCAAAATTAACTGATTCTACTTCCTCTCTTAATCTTAAACAACGAAAAATCTAGTATTTTCCAACATATTGGGCCAAAATTAAATATAAATAAATGCTATTTAGCTTGGAAATGCTACACGAATGAATTTTCCTCGTTTGTATCCGTAAAAAATCTGTGAAAAAGTAGCAATATGTCTGTTCTCTAATACTTGTATCTTACCATTGGATATTTTCATTCCATGCATACTTAGTAGGTTTGAACTATCTAGAAGTTCTTGTAAATAGTCATTTGACACTTCCGCAAAACGCGAAGGAGCTGCCGCCATTGTTTTCGCAAAATGCCGGGAATTGTCACCTCGGGCTATCACGAATAGCTCGAGATTAGGGAGCCAATCAGATTATAGAAAGTGTAATAGCCCTTTGAAAATACTAATTCAAAATAGCTTTTACATTATTGCCATTCTACTCTACATACTTGAAAAATTAATACGCTCCTAAGTTTTCATTTGTTTTGTATAAATTATCAGTTTTCGTTGTATCTAATCTTGAACCTATTTAACGTCACGTGCTTTATTAAACATTATTCATGAAATTGTAGCCCGTCACTTTTTTATTGGTTGTTATTGTTGTATATATATAAAGCAACTCTATTTTACTTGGACCTTTCAACTAAATTTACTTTAATGAACCTTTTGTTTATATAAAGATTGGGATTTGTGAAGCATGACTTAAAGGGTGGAATCTAAACTGCAGGTGCATTGCTTCAAGACCGTTTTCTTTCAATACTGCAATTTACCGCTAAAAATGTCTCAAAAGACATTAAGAGAAACTGTAAATATGAATTTCCGATAATTACTTTACAGGTTGAGTAAAAAAGAAGCCTCTTAAATATTTTCAGATTTTTTGGATGAGATTTGACGGAGGAGATAGGTTTTGTAAATGTAAGTTTTTTAAGAGAAATTTAAGTTTGGGGATATTCTATATAGTGTTAATTATTAAGTTAATGTTTGATAGAAAACCATGCACCAAACCGTCTTCAAACTAAAGTTGCACTATCGTTTGGCGCTCATCGCCAAAATTCTTATAACTTAAATACTTTTTCCAATTCCTTCACTATCCACCAATACGTAGTGTAGAGAGTGGCCTTCAGTCGAAATGAGTCTAACTGCGTCGTCGCTATAGTATTTACTCGACACTTGATTTCATTGTGCTATGATTGTTTTGTATTTTGATTCTTGGTCATCATCTTTTATATTAAACGTCTTTTTGAATCAATTATTTTATTTCGACTTGACAAGGCTGTTGAGTTAAGCCGAAACACTGGTGTTTTTTTATAAACAGTTAACAACTTTAGTGTTAATTATTAGTAGAAAGAAAGTGTCTAAATATCTTTAAATGGCGACTTTTTTGTATTATCACGTCGTTTATCATATTTATTCACTTAACCTTAAAAAACACTTTGAATTTTCTTAGAATTTTTTCTTGATTTAAATTTGAAGTGAAAACAAGCAACATAAAGAAAAAAGTTAACTTTCTCTCACCTTCAAATAAGCAAACAGCTGTCAATATGTAGTTCAAAATTAATGAGACTGGAAAGCGTTTTCTCATATTTGTAGTTTTGTAGCTTTGCCTTTCTTTCCACTTGTGTTGTCAATGTTCATAGACTTGTTTGTCAATTGAAAAAACGAAGTGCTTTTTCTCTGTCAGAACAAAAGACAAATGTTTAAATTAGCAAAAACTATGAGAGACATTAATTGCTATTCTTCAGGTTCTTTGAAATGATTTTTTTGGAATGAAGTTTTAAACAAAAAAACATTTTTTCTCACTGTAGTAACAGCATGAGCCATGCTTCTAGACGCTGTTGATTAGAATGATTTGAATTTCTCCTGACAAGGATGATAAAAAATTATTTAGAAAGTCATGCGAATATTAATTTTTATTCTTTAAACCTCGTGCTTTAGTGTCACGCAGTAGTTTGTAATCTCAATTATCTATTATAGCTCATTTACAGATAAAACGTTGGCGTCAAGTGCATAGACTTTGAACGTGGTTGAATTAATATCACTCTTGCCAAAAGATGATATCATTCCAAAGAAAAGCGGGCAACTTTTGACAATTAAAATAGAAAATTAGATTTGAAATATTTGCTGACATCGGTAAAATATTGCAGTTTTGCGAAACAAGCTGTTTTTCGTAAGAATGAATCACTTAACTGCAAATAGAAGGAGTGTTTTAATTAAAAAGATTTTAAAAGAGAATAAACGGAAAAAATTAGCATAGTTCAGGTCATATACATAACAGATAAATTAAAAAAGCGTCTAGGCTCGTGTAATGGAAATTGACCAAGTGGAAAACACAAATGAGCAGATAGACCAGTATAGATATCAGACTCAATGACACAAAAACAAAGTAATAAATTAAAGGAGTTCTTCAACAGTTGAATTATGAAAAAAAAAATCCTAATTATAATATACAAATGTATATATAAATATAAGTTAATATTTAGCAATTATTCACCGAAGTCGATCTGAATAATTGCTGATATTTACCGAGCCGCTAAGCAATGAGTTAAATATCCACCACTTTCACTGAGGTGATAATTGTTTTAGTATATACCATACAAGCTGAATAATTAGTGGATCAAGTAACATACCGACAACTGACCCTCCGGAGACAAGGGGTGGCATTTATCCAAAAAATCAGGAAACTCCAGGTGGAAATGTAAATGATAAGCAATTTTGTCGTTTGACCAAGTGGAAAAATTTCACCGAAAACGGAGAGCTTTGAAGCTTGTCCTGGATTTGAAATTTTCCGTTTTGGATAGTCTATTGATAATCCGCCCTAGATCCAGGCTCTCGCCATTCACGTACCGTTGGACAGGGTCTGCAGCTTCACGGTCATTCATTCGAATTCCTATGCAAAGTTAAAAAACGAATTATTCCTTGTGATGCCGTTCCATTTCCTCATGTTGAGTCCGGTCGGATTGTACCAATATTTCCATATTAAAGGTAAACAGCCAAGAAGTCGAGTCGTGCGATATTTAACAAATAAAGAAGCCTCGCCTGTGATCTGTTCTGTTGTAAAGCACGCAGGAAGCGGATAGAGAACGAAAGAAGTGTAGGGGAAACACGAGACGTAGTCTCTCTCTCTATATATATACACGCTCACAAAGTCACATGATACGAAAGTCATGCGATTTATTGAAAACGAACTGAAATGAAACGAACAGCAGAGCAATTTCAGAATACCCATCAACTATTGTTCTTGCTTTAACAGCGCATATCTAGTTCAATCCTCAAATGTTTTGCTGGCTGAACTACTGCCTGGAAGATTGACAGTGAAGTTCAAAGTGCAGCCGTGAACTGTGCCACCTTGAATCATCAAGGCGTGAACAAGTTGCTGGCCGTTCTTTTCTTTGTGACCGGCTGTTGAGATTTCCTAATGTTGTTTTCACAGCTCAGAGATGCTAATGTTGAATGGATGGAGGATAACTATTTGAAAAAAAATTGTAGAGGGTTTTTTTGCTTCTGTGAAAAGAGTGTCTCCATTCCCCATTCCCCATTCCTGGTAAGATAAATTCCTTTTGTTGTTGAAATCTATCTACAAAACATTAGATGTTTTATTGTTTACATCGTAATTTTAGCCGCGTTCGACAGTTTACGTAAACTAGGCCGCACTGTATTTTGATTGAGCCTTAAAGAAGTTAAAAGAGTTTAAAAAAATCTATATCGTTAAATACTGCTAAACGAAACGTTGTACCAATTTTTGTGCTCTTTGGTACAGCGTCCTCTTTCATTAAAAGAATTTCATCTTCGGAAACCAGATCGAAACGGGAAGCCATTTAGCTTTTTTTCCTGCTGCCTCGGAGCCCTCCTTGCTAGTCAATCAGCGTGCGCGAAAAGAACTATTCACTTGTGTAGTATATACTGAATATAACTATTACATAGATCTAGATATGAATGTTTTACTGAAAAATACGCCACTCGCGTAAATTTCATATAAAGCTACATCCGGGATACGAGTGACATATTTTCTGTTTCCTCAATGGTGAAGATATCGTTGACATCATTCCTAGCTGGTTTTGCCTTCTTTTTCGTTTAGTATTTTCTATTATCGAAACACAGGTGAAATTTTTTCCCACTTGACAATAAACTTCATATGTTCCCGTCACTGTTAAATATCCTCGATATATAAAGTTTGCTCTCTTATTTTTTTCGTGGAATAGTGCTGGATACTTGAAAGAAAGCAGAGCGAGATCGGTACGGAATTCAGAATGACCACAATTGTAATGTTAACAATTAAACCTGTTTTATGATTAATTACCTCACTCTTTGAACCAGGGGCAATTAAATATATATGCGAAGAATCTGAAGGGGATTATATGTATATATCTGACTTTTAAAAAGAAGGAAGGACGTAAACGTTTTTATTTCAGCACCCACACATCCTGCCATACCGAATCATTAACAATAGACCCGTTTCATGTGTGACGTCATGTCACGTGATTTTGCGAACTGGAGGACAAACAAGACAACACGCTCAGTATCGAAAATGGCGCCGAAGCGAGTGTTTCTTAGTGGCTATCTTGCTAGTTTAAAGCAGAAAGATGCAAAAGAGCGTTATACGGAAGGGCAATCCGGTAGCTAGGTTTTATAACGTACGGTTTCCGCTGAAATAATAAAGAATTATTTACGGATGTGTTTAAGGAGGCTTCTTAAAGTAAGAACACGATGAAAGACAAGCAAAAAAACAAAAACGCAATAAATCGAGATGCCGTGGTAAGACAAAGGAAAAGTAATGTATAGACTGTGTTTCATCGCATTTCCACACACAGAAAAGATTTGAATATATGATTCGCAGCGGAGTATTTTTAACAAAATTCGGGGTGTTTAATAATGTGATGAAGCACTATCAATTATACTGTTTGATATATTTTCTCAATCGAAACTAAAACTAAGAAGTTAATGAAAACATAAAATCGTAAAAAAAATTCTATTTAAAATCACAGTTCCAAATCATTGTCACGGTTATGATTCTTTTGCTTTACCAAGTGCAATTGTTGTTGTAGTAAATTACAGAGAGAGATGTGCGATCTGTCCATATACAATGTTAGGTCGGGATATATATAAGATCTATCTCTAAAACTCGTTATTTTTATTACATGGTAAAGTTATTATTTTTAAAATTCATCGTTTGTCTTTCCAGGACAATAGTTTTTTTAAGATTGGTTGATAATGTTAAATGATGGTTTCAGAACCGGTTAAACGGGATAAAATTTAGTTTGATAATTTTATGCGACACTCCGGCGTGCATTCACTGTCGGTCGTTCTTTCAACTTCTTGCCGGCGTTTCTAATAATTTAAAAACCTTTTACGTTAAAAAGAAGACAAAAATACATTAATTTGTTAAAATGAAAAGTTAGTAGTAAGTGAGAATTTGAAGAAATCTGTGTCAAAACATGATAAAGTTTCTGTTTATGAGCTGCGTTCATTCCGATCATAAAACCACGGAGTTTTTTTCTCAAACACAAATAGAATTAGTAAGTGTATATGCTGAAATGATCAGTTCTGTTTTAACAAAAGATTATTTATTTCAGCGGTTAAATTGCAATTGACGTAATTAAAAACTAAGGAATACGATCCGTTCGGTTTGAATCGTGTCCAAGATAAAAAATTATGATGATCGATGAAATAAGAATTTTGATGTAAACCGAGTAAACCAGTTGATAAAATTCAAAAGCTATGTACAATATGCTCTTTAAATGTCACAAAAGGCAATATAAAAAAACATTGATAAGTTTCCGAGTTAAACTGTTGTTCTTGTTTTAAGATGCATCAAGTGAGCAGATGTTCATCAGAGTCACATATGGCAAAAAACGTGCTTACTAAAATGTGCAAAGCTTCCAATCTGTGCGCAGGCGCAGGAAAGCTCAATTTTTCTCAGTCATTGCAAAAGAGTGTATAAATCACGGACATTTATAGCTAGAAGAGCTGGGTATAGAATTTTTCAATAATTTACAAATTGTATATAAAAAAAGGATGCAACAATTCTTCTCAAATGAAGAATGGTTTGACTGGGCTTTGATCTACGTGAATTTTTTTATGATTCATGCACAGGCCGAGACTCTTATTGGAAGAACTCGTTCGCTAATCGCTAGTTTCTTTGTCATTTTCTGTAACATACAGACAGCTAGACTATCAACTGTCCCATTTAGTTGCTTTGTGACGTAAACTGACTTGAAAACAACATCATTTGCTAGTTTATATAGACTGACATGCCATCAAAACTAAACCATTTCTAGTCAAAAATAGAGTCGGGTTTAAAAAGGTCCTGTGGCTCTCCCCTACCCAAAATTCGGATTCATTATGCAGAAATGTAACCTTTTTCGCCTTTTGTCCTCTCTTTATTTTAATGTGTTGATTATAATGTTAAAAATTTTCTTAATTTTCAAAATATATTTTCAAATTTTGTTTAATTTTGAAGTTCGTAGTGTGCTTTTTCAAGTTATTAGTAAACTCAGTAAAATTTCTGATTATTAGATTTCTTTAAAGCTTATCGTTCATAAAATATCGGCTGTTTGTCTGTAGTCATTGACTTCCAATTTCTCGTTCTTTTTTAATTTTTTAAATACAAATTGTTTTTCTGACAGATTGCGATCTCTTGCGGTGTTTGGCAGTTGCTGCTGGTTGACCTCACTAGACGGTGAAGGAACAACAGTTGTATCCCGGAGCGTTTGATTTGGAAAGACGGGGGACGGTTATCATATTTAAAGATTAAAAAGGCATTCATTTATTTAAGATTTATCTCAGTGGTGAAGTTTCATTAAATGTGTAAACGTGCTTGATCTAAACATATGTGACGTCACTCGTGAAAATCACAGGTATAAATATTACAAAGTTGAACCTCGAGATTTTAAAAATGAGTAAAAAAAATTATATTGCTTTATTGATATCGCATTATATATTTACCTTTATTTACAAATTGTTTTGAAACCGTTTTAATAAACCGAGAGATGTTCTGGCAATCTGATAATCACAACTCGGAAAACTGTAGTTGATCCGAATAATTTTATTCATCTAGTTTTATTTAAAAATGTTCTCTGATCCAAAACGAGTACCCTCTTTGTTTATATGAAAAAGAAAGCAAACGACGGTAACAAACATAATGAAAAGACAACTTTTGTTGTAAAACATTATATTATCAAACTTAACGTTTCGTATGCTGCAAGTGACGGTTGGATTGTTACATGAGTATTTTAAAAATTAAAGAGAGGTACTGGTGACAAGCTTAGAAAACGGTAAACAAAATCAGTATAAACGGAAATTGAATTAATAAAGAAAAAGCTTCTCACTACCAACGTTTTCATTGACTGAGGGCTTTGATTGTGATTTTCACGAGTGACGTCACATACGTTTAGATCAGGCACGTTTACACACTTAATGAAACTTCACCTTTGAGATAAATCTTAAATAAATGAACGCCTTTGTAATCATTAAATATGATAATCATCCCCCGCCTTTCCAAATCAAACGCTCCGGGATACAACTGTTGTTCATTTCAATCATTTCATTGAGTGAGGCCTCTTTGTTTAGTTATTTTGTTTAAGGCAGGGGTCCTGACCTGAAAAACTGTAGGAAAAGGAGACTTTTTTGGGGGAGGATAAGTCCTACAAAAACTCTATTTTTTTTCTTAATTAATAACTGGGGGACTGGGTATGGGCTGTATATGTGATGACAAATAAACGTTTGTCACGTGACATACCGCATCGTTTGTCAAATCTTTTTCTGATGAGCCGTTTCAGGTGAAAACCGCCAAAATAATGCATTTTGGGGCAAATCTCTGGTACCTGAGCTCATCATCAAGGGCTGAGATTGAGAAGGCTTAATTAAACCTTGCCAGTGCAGTATCAAAAAACTTTTTATTGGCACTGTGATCATAACAGAGTAAGCCTGTTTGCTTAGTTCGAGCAATGGCTGCTTGCTGTGTCATGAAAAAGGGGCCCTACGAGTGTTTGCCTTAGTCCCAGCCAGCTGCACTTTGCATTTCTCTTAGAGAGCTTTTGCATGGTGCAGCATGTTAGTTTGATTGGAGACTTATATAAAATGCCTTCATTTGTGGACACTGGTGTTTCCCTGTGCAAAATATCCTGAGTTTCCCATTATGCAATAGGGCAGATTTGTGTTCTGTGGCTGATCGACTGCATATGCCCGCAAGAAATGGGTGGTTTCAGCTCGGGCTTTTTAGGTATATCAATAAAAATTCCATTGTACTGTAGACGAACAATTGTTTTAAAATGTTTTTTTTATGTCTCATTGCAAATTTTCTTCCACTCTGTGATTTTAAATTTGCTCACCATACTGTGCCTAAATATTATGTAGGGCAAACCCTCTTTGGAATAAATCCAAAACAAGGTAACTCTGCTGCTTATTTTAGTGTGGCAGAGAGAAATTAAAAAAAAATAGTCTTGATTTTTTTCAATTTTAGGCTTAAATATTTTTCTCTCAGCAAGTATTTAAAATAATATAAAATTCTATGCTCATCCAAAAGAGAATTATACTGGCCATCTGTTAGAAAAATTTTCAAGTCATTCAGTTTAGTTATTTTTGCTCATTTTTTTCTCAAGGGGAGGGTGTTTTTCAGCAGCTTATTCAAGCTGCCTATGTTACCATGGTAACAAGAGACTCAAATATGTAGTTTCTGGTCATGTTTAGTTGTCATATGTTGAAAAGCGATATAAATTCCTTGAAAAGTTTGTATTTGAAGAAAAAGTTTTTTTAGGTTGACCTCCCCCTTAATTTCTGTTTTTTTTTTTAAATCTTAGAATCAAATGTAATGTTTTTGTGTCAATCTTCTAATGCAGATAGCTTCTGATCGTGTCGCAGACCTTGGAAGACAGTACAGATAATTTGGAAACCAGATTTTACGACGTTTTCAGTTTGTTATAATTTTAATTAAAGGGTCTGGTAATAGTTTAGCATGGAGCTGAACAATCTCGTTCCCAGAGCCACGATCCTTGTGGTGAGCGCCACGAATCGATTCGTTGTTGTTGATGTACATGCGGTGTCAAATGTTTTTGTTATACCTCCCAACTCAAATCTGTTTTCCGATTGGAGGAGAACATGTCACGTGTCATGGGTCAAAACTCACTCTCTAGGGCAACAAGAACTTGAACTTTCGACTCGCACGTGATCAGGTCGTGTGCCTTTGAAATGGCCGCAAATTTGTAACTTTTTACAAGTTGGTTGACATTTCTGTATTGCTCTATTTTGAGTTGGGAGGTATAACAAAACACTTAATGACTGTTCCCAAGGGAAAAAGTGAGTTTTGTTTCCCCGAAACCCTCGATATTCCCAGAGGCGAAGCCGACAATATAATTCAGTGCATGTATTAAGTTTTTTACTTAAATGTTTGAATTATATACCATCATTATTTGACGGTCCAAGTGTTTCATTGTCGTCTCTTTAATTAAAGGCTACCTGTTTAAATTCAGTGACTTGTAAGTACTTCCCCAAATCATACTCCATAAAGAAGATGTGGGTAGACCATTGAATAGTATAAAGTTTTTAAGGCATGTTAAGGAAGATAATGTTTTACTTTAACAACTATTCCAAGATTTCTGGATATTTTTGAAGAAATATGTTTAATTTGTGGCTTCCATGTTAAATGCTCATCTATTATCAGTACCTGTAAAACTTTAGTTTCTGATACTCTGGTAATTTTTTCACTGTCTATTTTAACGTTAATTAAGTAATTGTCAACTTGTTTTTTATTGGTAAACAAAATACAATTAGTTTTTCAAATATTGAGTGAAACCATAGAGATAATTTAAATTAGCCAATTCTTTGTTAACAGTTTTGCCTAAATCATTCAGGGACTTTATTTATAGAAAACATTTGTATTGTCTGCAAAAAGTGTAAATGTCCTATCCTTTACAATAATTTCCAGTTTATCACAGGAGTGTAGAGACGACCAAATGTCTGACTTCTTTTATTGATGCTTGAAGTTATCTCCTTGTCCGCGACTTCTCGAGAGAGCCGCGACAGGAAATGATGCTTCCCGCTAAGTACTTTAAGAAGTTCTCATCAATGTTATGAGATAGAAGGAGGAGGTGCCTGTGGAATTGTACATGGTGAGCTGAGGCTGACTGGAAGAGTACATTTTTGTTTTACTAGACTGTTTACCTAGCCAAACATTTCTAAAGCTTCGTAAAGATATAGAACTGATGTTGCAAAACTGATAAGATAAAAGATGAAGACATTTACTTATTCATATATTTTTACAATTTATTAAAGCTCTCTTTAATATGTTCTGAGTTATTTTTCCTGTTAATTGGTGTATTTTCAGCGTTTTTCCATCGATATACTTTTTATATATATTGCTTTTTTTCTGTTTTTTTTTCAGCTTTTTCTCACATTTTAGTTCATTTTTGAAACTTTTCTTGTTTCCCTCAATTTCCACATTTCGCGCGTTGTTTCTAATTCTTCAATATCCTCTATTTTCATTAAACACTTCTTTTATTTCCTTTTTTTCTTCTTTTTACCAACTACAACATTTTTTACCGCAATCCATGCAATCGATTCAGTTGCGGTTGCTTTGGGATAATTGAAAGGAAAAGTCTCGTGATTTTTTCAATTTTCCGATTGTCATAAATTAAAATAATGCGATTTATCCGGTAAAATGTTCTTTTTTTTTCAATTTCTTAAATGCATGTAGAGTTGCTTTAAAACGGACAGCACGATTAACTCTTCACTCATGAAATATAAAATGTTTTAGTTCAATTAATTGGATTATTTGACAGCCATTTTTCCGTCTTCATATAAAGTACGGGTATTGCTAAAATACAAAACTGGCTGTGTATTGTCAGTATTGTGTTTTCTTATCTCAGACTGATATTGGTTTTCCGTCTAATTCAAATTTTTACTGATATAAAATTATCATCATCCATTACTCTCTTCACCTTTTCTATCATCGATAAATGAATTTCAATAAATTTCCATTTTTCAGAATTACGAAATCTGTGAGCTTTAAAAACAATTTCGTTTTTCATTTTGGGCTTATCTTTTATAATAAATTGAAAATTAGATCAGTTTGAAGTTTGAAACGAAACACTCATGCAGGTTTTTTTTGGCAAGAAAAGGCTTCATCTTCAAAATACGTGACTTAGCCTCTTAGTTCCAAGATTCTATCATCTTTTAAAGATACATTATGTATTTCAAAAGTAGGTAGACATACACAATATCTAGTTTGTCTGCTCTTACCGAATCCTTTCCATTTTAATTAACAGGTGAGAGCTATTCATTTTG
The DNA here is from genome assembly GCA_028564885.2 of Zoanthus sanctaehelenae. Taxonomy (NCBI): domain Eukaryota; kingdom Metazoa; phylum Cnidaria; class Anthozoa; order Zoantharia; family Zoanthidae; genus Zoanthus; species Zoanthus sanctaehelenae. The sequence continues at coordinate 4,114 of JAOTRI020107513.1, read as the reverse complement.
GATTATATATAATAAACATTTCACCGAGAAAATTAGTTGCACCTCTTGTCACTGAGGAACACAATTTTTAAGGAAAATTTCTTGGTTGTCAGTATAATTATACGTATAATCCGCGTAGTCATTTCATTTGATTTTTAAAAATCCCATTTTGTTTGGTTTTAGTGTAGCTCTGAACATTCGTTTTCACAGATAAACGTTAAGCCAAAAAAACTTTACATACTCTGTCAAAGTGAAAGGGTATACAAGTATATATAATGCTTCGCGGGGTATCGGTGTATTTCAGTTATAACTTATATTTTACTATATTAGTCCACATTTATACTATCCATGTTTGATGTTTTCTAGACTGAGAACATTATTAATCTTTTACGCATTTTTTTCATATAATGTAGAACTTATCGTATAATTTGTAATCCTGATTTATCTGTAATTTGAAATCTTCAACGAAAAGAAGGACGAGCATATTTTGCTTTATCCGATGCCAAGGCTTGATTTTATGCTTTTAATAAGGAATCGGAGAATGATGATCGTTTGAGGTATATCTAATTACTTCTATATCAAGCTAGATACCTTGACCGTGTAGTTTTAACAGAGATCGATCGGAACTCCAGGTTTTCATTTCTCGGCTAAAACTTGCGTGCTTGGCATTCGCAAGGTGTAGTATTATATTTATAGTGCGTTGGTCGTTCCTTCCGATCTGTGTATGGAGAAATATATTCACAAGTTTAAAAAGTTTTCAAAACTTAAGGTTAATTTAGACAAACCTTGCTGTGCAGAAGGTAACAAACACTTTACATACTTGGAGTAATTTCCAACTTCCAACATAAAATATTATTAAATCACTATAATATACGAGATACGAGTAGCCGTGGTGTTAACAGCTTTCGTAAACAAAGCTAAAACAATTGCGATGTTGATGGCTGCATTAATTATTAAGGGTTTTTTAAGAAATAGTAGCATGTGCCAATTAATTGTGATTTTTTATCATAATAAACGAAGTCAAAACGCCTTTAGGCAATAGATATAAACAACAGCGATCACGAAATTTTTAAAAAAGCTACAAATCTTTGCCTCTGTTTTGAGGAGTATATAAATTCATTTCTTTGTTTAATAATTGGACAAGTGTGTTCCGTTTTTAAAATTTGGTATTTTTTTGGTTTTAACACTTATCTTTACATACTTCAAAGAAATTCTAATCCCATAAAGGGAGCGGTTACAATTTTGTTCCTTCGCGACCAATCACTGACCGATAAAGTCGCTCAAATCATTCCAGGTAAGTCTTAGAAAGAGTTACCTTGTTGTGAAAGTGCAAGCGCTAGAACTGTTTTTGAATATGTTGAATTACACCAAACGGCAGCTATACCGCTATATACAAAATACACTTACTTAGTTCTAAGGCAGTGGACCGTTTACTCTGTAAGTATTCATCTATATGACAAAAAAGCCATCCGGCGCCTCCATGATTACAACATCAATTACCTGAACTGATTTTTGGCCGACTGACAATTAAAGTTCAAACCGTAAATAATTAGGCATAACATTTGAATAAATAAATATATAAATAAATAAGGTCTAAAATACTTAACTTTGTTTTATTATTTATGCTATTTTGAGAACTGCTTAATCTAAACTGTTCTTGAAAAGTTTTATTTAAAGTAGACAATGAAAATAGTTACTCAATAGCGCGAATATATCTTCGAGTAGAAGATAAACTTCGTAATAATAACGTGTAATTTTCTTTTTAGATGTGAATGTCTCGAAAATAAAAGATAGACAGAAAATACGGGAAAAACAAATGGAATGATTTTAGCGATATCTTAAATAGTGAGGAAAAAGAAAACAATCACTGTTATCCCGGATGTAGTTTCGTAATGAAAATGAAGTCTAACAAATAGATAAGCTAAGAGAGGTGGTTATTTAACGGTAAATCACTCATACCTATGTAATAAAAATATTTGTTGTTTTCGAAGCCGAGTTCATAGATTATAATGATAAAAATTTTATCTAGGTTTCTATAAGTACGTTCCATTTTTTTCAGATAATATTAGTAATGGTTTCCTTTGTTTTTTAATTTAACTAAGGAGGTGATGATTTTGAATCGATCAAATGTTGACCTGCATCAAAGTTCGTTTGAATACATGCAAGTTTATAATTTATAGTACACTATTAAATGTCATCAACTAAAATTTAGCTCAAAAATAAGAACGGCAAAAAAGAAAAGGTCGGAAACATGCCATCAACCCGCTCGAGGTCTAGTAAATATAATACAACTGACTATTATCAAGATAAATCTCCAACCAAAGTACCGTGCAAGCCTCATTTACTCTGCTCACAGGATACAACCAAAGTGAAGCGTATTTGAAATATTGCTGACAAATCAGCCATTTGTAGGCCAAACCGTCATGACCCGGTTTCGGGCTATTACAGGTTTTGTGTGGCAGCGGACTTCAACGTTTGAGCAAGAATTCCAACTGAGCAGCCCATACGTGTATCAAACAACGTCTTGCAATTAGGGGTCGGTAGTAAATAAGTAATAATTTTCCGACAAGAAATTTGTTGTCTCAAATTAAGACGTATAATTTACTATCTAGTTTGAAATAAGTTTCATCAACATTTACATCGTGTTGTTCATTTGTCTTTTGTATTGTTTTCTCCCCTCATATTGAGGGGATATATTCGAAAGTGTTGCTCCGTCCCTTCATAGAAGTAGTTAAAACACACTTGATCACCTCGAGATCAAATCTCACTCCAAATCGCTTTCTCTTTCCGTCAATTCTCCCGAATCCTCTCTCCCCAAAAATATTTTTAATTCCTATAGAAGCCCAATAAGAATCTGTCAACATTAATTTGCTTTGACGGCCGAAAGAAATTTTGTGAATGTTCTGTTATTAATTACCTATATAGACTTAGTCTTAGAGTTCGATTTTCGTCTGCAGTCATAAATATTTATAGTAGATGGCTTGCAGCTATTCTTGTTTTCGAATAGAGTCTCTTCAATATAATTTTATAAGAGAGAAACTCCAGCCTCAGAAAAGAATGGCTTTACCAATTTATTTCTTCCTGAAGAAATTCGAGTTGTCATGTTGTTGTCGCAAGAATAACTTCAATTGAATTAATCAGAGCCGGTAGGTCTACAAAATTTTGAATTAGGAAATTTTGAATTCACAAAATATTGAGCTCGGAAATTTTGAATTGGGAAAAGTTTGAATTGGGAAATTTTGAATTCGGAAATGTCTGTCCCTTCTCGACTTCCGTAGCCCAGACAAGTGCGAACTGGACACCAGTATTACTGAATCATTGCTTACACGACCAATCAGAACTGGGATAAACATTTAAATCTTGCAGGGGCTATATTGGTTTCAGCCCGTTCTGGGTGGCAACAGATTTCAACGGTCAAGTAAAAATTCAAACTAAGTGAAACAGATAGGTGCGAGCTGGACACTATATAGAGGTAGCATTACAAAATCAAAGGTATATATACGGTGGAAAGCTCGAGGAATACTGAGTATAATGCTGTGTCCGGGAGCTGTTGTATTTTGATTCCGGCATTGTTTAATATACTGTATGCGTATTCAGGCATGTGTGCTGGTTACCGAATACGAAATATCACGTGACATACTGATCGTTGGTAGCCATTGTTAACGACAATTTAACAAATGCACCTGCCGAACTTGAGACGGTCAGAAATTGATTACAAAATTTCTACTGCTTACGCCTGACATCCAGATTCCCAACTATCCCATTAGCTCTCCACGCGCTAAAAAAACATTATGCGCATGACCAATCGAGAATCGAAATAAAAACAAATTATTAGATCTCGCGTGGGTTGGTTTGAGCGAGTAAAACCATTGCCGGTTTTCATTTGACGGCATGACGGCCATGTTGGTGTACTCCTACCAAAGAATTATTTCTTTTGTTTTGTATAACCAACATGGCCACGTTCAATCTAAGAGATTTCGTTCAAACTAAACAGGGCAGGAAAAGACAATGTGATTAAGCAGACAGTTCCGTGACTTCCTACCCTGCGAGCAGAAGGATTTTTTTAGACCCTTTTCTTCCTGCAGTCGGCGGGGAAAAAAACCCTCTGCACGAATCCTGTTGAATTTCGTTTGAG
>JAOTRI020107502.1:0-13397 GCA_028564885.2 Zoanthus sanctaehelenae | reverse complement strand
CTGAAATCCCCAAAATATTTAAGAACGTTCAGCCTCGGCCCAAAAATAAGACGTTCTTATAAAAAAAAAAGAGTGTAGTGTTAGAGTTACTCATCAGTCCCATAGTTTGAGACATGCCCTTGACACCCGTAAGGTCCAAACACTATGTAAAAGAGAACAATGCCCCATCGCCCTTACAGGATAAGGCTGCAAACGCAACTGTGTTTAAAAAATTTTATGTTTACTGTTTGTAATGAATTTTATGTTGGTATAGAACAATCAGACATCTACAAGACAGCATTAAGAAACACCTTAAAAATACTAATTCTTCAGTTTATAAACATCTCACACAGCAATTCTAAAACGTTTACCAGTGGTATTGTCCAAGAACCTGACCCCGTAAACTAGCGTCTTCAGGAAGCCTTTTCTATCCGTAAACTCAAACCCTGCATAAATTCATGTGCGGAACTCAATGAATTACGCGAACTTTTATTCTGATTTATTGTTCTGTTATTCTTATTTTTCTGTTGTTCTATTATAGCTACACAGCTTGTTTTATTAGTATCTTATAATGATATTCTGATCTATTTTAGGTTACGGTCGAACACGTTAGTCGACATTTAGAACTCCGCTATCATTCATTCACTGAACTTCCGGAGAAAGCTCGGAGGACTTTTTTCGGATACTCGAAGAAGAATTTTTTATTAATTTTTAATGGTAGCTAGGCCTCAGTCAATTTTAGTTTTTAGTGTTGAAATAGTTTATTCTTTGGAGTGTTATTTAATAATGTCATTGATATGAATGGATTAATGTTTCATTATTGGTTTCTTTATTTGGGCCAATGGCGTTATGGGAATCCGTCACGTTTGTCATCTCTGCCACTCTGGGTCGAGTCTTGGGTTCCACATGAGTGGAGTCGGTCTTAAATCTGACTCCGAAGGTTTTTCTTCGGGTACATCGGTTTTTCCCCTTTGCACTTTTGATTTTAACAGTGGTTAAACATTGGCCAAGACAACCACTTCCTGAACAACAGATGTAAAATAATGTACATATTGTTTCTATATTTATTGACTATGTGGGAAGTTTAATTGTAATCAAGATTGATTATATTTAGGACAAAAAATGATGGCAGCACTAAATGAGGTGTGTAACAAGGAGATGTGCAACGACGAGTCCAAGCCTTGTTCCGACTCTCCATTGGCTCGCTACTCCACGGCTTCTGGGCAGAGTAACCTTGCTTGGAGATGCTACTGCTTAGAGGCCCTGACAGCAGACCTAGCTATGTACAATGAAACTAAACAGTCAAATTGTGTGTATGAGGCTGAGGACAAATTGCAAGAGATTGTGAACAACTGTAAGTTTTATAAAAATAGTTTCGCTATATATACCTCAAAACTCTGAGTTAGACGGCGGCTTGTAAATTTTGGTAGTACAAGAATTAAAACTTGTATTTACTAAGATGAGCATTGTCTGGGTGTCGAAGAACTTTTTTCAAGTGAGACGGGGGTAAGGGCTTAAACGGGCTTAGGAGTAACCAAATGGGGGGATTACTAGTTGCTGCCAATGTATAAAGCGTTTAATAGAGAGGGAATCATTCAAATACTGGAGTGTCGTTTCTGATAAACTCTATGATGTCTCGCGGAACAGCTTTTTATCATTTACACAATAATTACAGAATCAGGAAATACTTCCCTCGTGAAGCTACTGAAGCCTTGGTGCATGCGTTAATTAATTACCAACAAAATTGATCACTGTAATTCGCTTCTTTATGGTCTTTAGCTTACACATATATAGATAAACATCAACGTCCTCAAAATATTGTTGCTAAACTTGTTACTGGCTGTGTAAAGATTTTGTCTCTGATTCTTTTGTTAATATCGTTCAAATGTCCCCCCGGCCGTCAAATTTAAAATAAACTAGTAATAACTGTTGCTAAGTGCCAACGAACTAGACAATAGCACGTGCACGACAGAACTGATTGGTACATACAATGTCATAAATACCATTTTCCTTTGCCTTTGGCCATATCAGTTTTATAAGAAATATTACACAAACAGCGATGATGAACATTAAAAAACAAATTTGAAATAAAATACAAAATTAACGGCTTTTCGCTGCTGATATATCATTCAGTTACAGACGGCTTTAAATCCTTGATTAACAATGTTTTTTAAGTTTACAGTCAGTCAGTTTGCCCTCTTGCCATGAATTAAAAGTGACCCACTTTTAACGAAACGCCAAGTAAAAAATAATTTCAAACTATGTATGTTGTTCAAAGTTCGTAACCACTGTCTGTTTACTAATATAAAACGCTGAAACTGAAATGTCTCAGCGCGCAGTTTACGTTTGAATACCGTTCTAACATGAATATTTTCCTTCTAACAATTTGTTTCGCATATTAAACATTCCAATTCATTAGTTCTGACACTTGTCAGATAAAATGTCTTTGATAAATTAAATAAGTCACTGTCAGCGCACAATTTACTTGCGAAAACTGTTCGAACATAAATAATTTTCTTGTAACAATTTGTATTGTATATAAATAATCTCAGTTCATCAGTTCTGAAACTTGTCAAATAAAATGTCTTTGATAAAATACATAGGCAACTGTTTGATCATACATGAAAATGTTTCGTGCTGTGATTGGCTCACACAAAATCCATAGTTACATTATCTTACACCCAAATTGGAAATCCATTGTTACATTACCTTACACCCAAGTTTGGTCACGGGTGTTACTAAAACCGGGAACGAGGAACGAGGAACGGGAAACAAGGGGTCTGGGTATCAACGTACCGAAACGGTATAGAAGAGGTCTGGAACCAAAATGATTTAAAAGATAACTTTTAAGGATGGCGTCGCTTTTGTGGTGACGATATACGATCATGCAAGGAATATAGAATTGAACAATGAATCCAAATACTGTCTATGGGGAGGAAGCAGTTAGATGCTTGAGCTTGTTACGATTCTATATTCCTTAATCGTGTATCGTCACCACAAAGGCGACGCCATCTTGAAAAGTTATCTTTTAAATCATTTTGGTTCCAGACCTCTTCTAAACCGTTTCGGTACATTGATATCCAGACCCATTGTGCCCCGTTTTTCTGTTCCCCGTTCCTCGTTCCCGGTTTATTAACACCCTTTGATCACACAAAAACGAATTTGAGGTTTTTTCTCCCTGTATTCTAAATGTGTATCGGCTTTATGATGCAGCCGCCTGGCCAGGCTCGCGTCTTCGCTCGCCTGGCTCGTTGGCAATAAGTAAACAACTTTTTATTAAGAAAGTCAAGATTAAGTTAAAAAGAAAGTTAAAGAAAAAAGTTTTGTGGGAATATTGGAATTTAGTGATTTTTATTCAGGCTAAATATTCTAAACAGTTGACAGAAACACCACTAAAAGCATTCAAATGAAATAATTAACAACAGAAATCTGATAACTAATGTACTTGAGCTGCATTGTTTTCTAGAGTGTCCACAAGGCTCATACAAAGAGTCCATTGGTAACGAACAATGTCAAAACTGCCCTTCTAATAGTGAACCCAATGACAGCAGAACAAGTTGTAGGTGTCTTAAAAACTATTATAGAATTCCTGGGGAACTCAACTGTACAGGTACGTTTTTAGCAATCACAAGATTTGTTTAATTCTCTTTTGGCAGTTGTGTGTAATATTTAAATGAACAGCAAGGCTTAAACAATCCCAAGGTTTGTTTAGTTTTGTTATTACTTATCTTTACATTCAAGTTTCAATCACAGACCTTGATTAATTATGTTTAATTTAGTGTTTTAATTCAACTATTCTTTCTGTTCTTTGTCTTTTTCTACAAGTCCTGTATTCTTTGGTTTTTTTATTCCCTGATGATAACAATCATAATGTTAGGAATATTAATAATGATAATACAGCTTCTAAAAGATCTTTCGATCAGTCCATTATGTTTTTCACAAAATTTATGTTGCTTATATAGTAGTCTGATCAGACAAGAAATTTTATGCAGACAACTTTGTGGGGAGACGAATGCTCATCGATATCTTGCCGAAACTCAATATATATAATCAAGTATCCTTCACAGCGAGCCAAGAAATCGATGAAATCAACGGCTAGCGGTCACCGCTAACAGCTGACATAACTTTTTGTCTCCAGAACGTGTTCTATATTTTGTTGCTTCTTGTATTCAGTCGTAGGTTATTTGATTACTGTTTTTTTTTTTAATTCGCAATAGTTTGAGCGGAATCAAATCGTTATTGAGGCATTTAATGATGAAATCGCATTTTATATAAAATCATAGAAAGTATTCTCTGAAAAAGATATCGATACATATTTTTTTAATTTTGACGTTTGTAAAAGGGATGGGGGAACGAGTCTCGAGAGAACGTGAAATTGACGTTTCTTGTGGGCAAAATCGATATGTGAGGCTTCCCTAAGTAAGTCCGCCTTTTCTTTATCGCTAGTGGCAAGTGTCCCGTTATCTCTCCTAATAGCAGGCGGGGGCGGATCAAAAGTGCGTTTAAAGCTTTGTTTATCAGTTTCCAGGACGATTTGGTATTTTTGGCATTTTGAAACTTGTCATTGTAATACTCAGCTTTTCAGCGTCTATGTTCCGTGTTGACTTCATTCCTCACTGACTTATATCTTTGCCATACAACTTGCCTACCTGTTCGTTTTGCTTCTTTGAGACGTTTGTATCTCATATTCATCTTGTGTCTGAGTTTTCCAGTTATTCATTGCAACGATTGACTTCTAACCTTAAATTTTTGTAGGCGAGCGTTTTCAATATATATTTCCATGTACAGTTTACTCCATGCCCAGTAAGCGTCATCCGCACTTTTCAGGGTTTGGCAGACAGACCAGGGAGCTTACTGCAGGTCTCTTCAGAATTTTTCTTCATTAAAAAATTTGTACTTTGTAACTTCCATGATTTTTGGCCTTGGTCTTGTTACTTTTAAACTCAGAGTTGATGCCACAAGCTTATATGATCGCTAAAATCCCAGAGTCTATACTCTAGAATTAATTACCCATCTAGGTCTGTTGGTGATAACTAGATCTATTAGTGTAGCAGATTTTCTTGTGACTCGGGTAGGCTCATTAACAACAACAAAGTTCGAATTGAGATAAAATTGATAAAATTTATGGTTTTCAAAGTTGTATCTGAAACATTCTGTCGAGGTTTTCGTTCACATTGAGGCATACTTTCGTCAATTTCTGTAATTCTATTTCTCTTCTCACAGTGTAAGCTTTAGCTCCTATTTTTAAGTGTTTGTTGTGATGTTGTCTTTAAATGACAAATTCATTCGCTTTTGTTAAATTTGTTTCAAGATAAGTGTTAACTTCTCTGGAATTACGACCAAACTGTAAAGTGATAAATCGGAGTGAATACAGACGTTTTCTCATAATCTCTGAAGGGCAAAACGTTGTTAAACATTCGTTAGATAAATTATTGCTATAACTCCGTTAAACTTTTATTTACAAGTGATAACAGAAAGTCTGTTAACTGAAGAAATTTCGGTGTTTTTACGTAGAAACAATCGCTTGTGTTATAGCAAATCTAACTTTATCAGGGCCCGAGGTCAAGGAAATAGAAAATATTTAGCTTTTTTTATTAAACCATATCAATGATATTTTACAATTTAGAAATAACTCATTTTATCGTTGAAACGTCTTCGCAAATTTTTCAAGTGCGTCTATAAATGAGCGGTGACTTGCATTTCTTACACTTATTTACTTACTTATACTTAATCCTCTTCGTGCTCAGCCGTAGATAAGGCCTCAACTAGAGCTTGCCACTGGTCACGGTTAGCTGCTTGGCGCTCGAAGTACCCCCAGGTCCAGCCTTTGTTCTTAATCTTCTTTTTAACATACCTCCTTCATGTTTCTTTTTGACATGCACATAGCCGATCCATCTCCAGCGCCTTCTCAGCTCTTGTCGGGTGATGGATGGGTTCTGTCCGAGTCCTCCGATGCAGTTCTTCATTGGAGATATAGTGTTCGGCCAGAAGATTTGGAAAATTCTTCGAAGGCATCTGTTCTGGAAGACTTCAAGCTTGTTGCTTATGGTTTTTGTAATCTTCCAGGACTACGCACCATATCAGTTGAAGAGTGCTCAGCACGTTGCTCTTGAAGATTCTGATCTTGGTCTTCTGGCTGATGTTTCTTAATTTCCAGGTGCTTCTCAGTGCTACAAAAACTTGGCTGGACTTTGATAGTCTAGTTTTGATCTCTTCTTTTCCGTCTCCGCTGCATGGTACTCCCATATTTGATCCCATGCAGATATAAGAAGCTCTCTAACTCCTACCCTCTGTCACTTCTGCTTTTAGCATCTCTGCTGTTACGCCATCCGCACCCGCTGCATTCCCACTTTTCATCGCTTTAATGGCAGCCGTTAGTTTCTCAATTGTAGATGGTTTGGCTAGTAAATCAATGTCCTCCTCTGTCTCGGGTATCTTTGCTGTCTTGTCAGGCTCCGGTCTGTTAAGAATTGTCTCGAAATGTTCTCTCCTCTCCATCTCTCTAAAATCTCTGTTTCTGTGGATATAAAGTTTCCATTTAGGTTCTTCAAAGGTGCGTCTCTGGTTCTGAATCTGTTGTTAAGGGTCTTGTTGATTCTGTACAGGGTCTTTAGGTCCTGTCTTCGTGCCGCTTCTTCTGCCTTATCTGCTAGTTTTTCGACATAGTTCTCTGTACGCTCTGACTTCCCTAAGGGAGTTTTTCCAATTTTTATTGATCAAGATGTGGTCCATCTGATTTTGTGTGACTCCACTTGGTGATGTCCATGTTGTTTTGTGTATTGTTTTGTGCTGGAATAGCGAGCCTCCCACAATCATGTCAATCTCCTCGCAAAAGTCTGTCAGTCGTTCATTATCCCAACACCGTGCTTTCCCATCACGTGTTCTCTACCTGTGCTGTCTTCTCCCACACGTGTATTGAGGTCTCCGATGATCAACAGCATGTCATGGTTAGGTACGTCTTCCTTCAGGGCCTGTAGCTGTTCAAAGAACTCCGTCTTCTTGTCGTCATCAGCGTCTTCTATGGGCGCGTAGCCCACAATAACAGTCAGTTTGATATATCTTGAGTTAAATCTGGCCTTCAGAACTGAGTCTGGATCTTGCTTCCATTCGATGAGCGTCTTCTCAGTCTTCTGGCTCATGAGTAAAGCGACTGCTTCTGTATGTTGATTATTCTCTCCATCCGAGTAGAGTATCGTGTGTGCTGAGCCTAATTTCCTTTTTCCAGCTCTGGTCCATGGTCACAGGTAGTATCTGTTAAACTCTTACAACACCCAGGCAAGATTACTTGTCTGGTACAAAGTCCTGACGTTCCAGCCCGCCTCTCTTGTCTTCTTACACTAAAATGGTAATATTGTCATTGAAATGCTAAAACCTTAAGATGTTAGATAAAAAGTTTCAATGTTTGTTTTCATAAAAACGTTCGTTATTCTTTTTCACCATTATATCTGAATGTATTTTTGTCAATGTTTAACATTTTATTCGCAACATTAATATCAACAAAACTATACATATAGTATATTTAAACTGACAAATGACATTTGCACTCCACCATCATAAAAGGCTAATTGGGATACGTCAACTTTATCTGATGAAATCACCTGCTTTTCTATTCACTCATCTTAAACAAAATGAGAAGTACCGTCAGATTACTCTAGGAATACCGTCAGATTACGCTAAGAGTACCGTCAGATTACCGTAAAAGTACCGTCAGATTACGCTAAGAGTACCTTCAGATAACGCTAAGAGTACTGTCAGATTAGTCTAGGAGTACCGTCGGATTACGATAAGAGTACCGTCAAATTACGCTAGTAGTACCGTCATATTACGCTTGGAGTACCGTCAGATTACGCTAAGAGTGCCGTCAGATTACGCTAAGAGTGCCGTCAAATTACGCTAAGAGTGCCGTCAGATTACGCTAAGAGTGCCGTCAGATTAAGCTAGTAGTACCGTCAGATTACGCTAGTAGTATCGTCAGTTTACGCTAAGAGTGCCGTCAGATTAAGCTAGTAGTACCGTCAGATTACGCTAATAGTATCGTCAGATTACGTTAAGAGTGCCGTCAGATTAAGCTAGTAGTACCGTCAGATTACGCTAGTAGTATCGTCAGATTACGCTAAGAGTGCCGTCAGATTAAGCTAGTAGTACCGTCAGATTACGCTAGTAGTATAGTCAGATTACGCTAAGAGTACCGTCAGATTAGGCTAGTAGTACCGTCAGATTACTCTAAGAGTACCGTCAGATTACTCTAAGAGTACTGTCAGATTACTCTAAGAGTACCGTCAGATTACTCTAAGAGTACCGTCAGATTACTCTAAGAGTACTGTCAGATTACTCTAAGAGTACTGTCAGATTATTCTAAGAGTACCGTCAGATTACTCTAAGAGTACCGTCAGATTACGCTAATAGTACTGTCAGATTACTCTAACGGTACCGTCAGATTACTCTAAGAGTACCGTCAGATTACTCTAAGAGTACTGTCAGATTCCTCTAAGAGTACTGTCAGATTATTCTAAGAGTACCGTCAGATTACTCTAAGAGTACTGTCAGATTACGCTAAGAGTACTGTCAGATTACGCTAGGAGTAACGTCAGATTACTCTAAGAGTACCATCAGAATACTCTAAGAGTACCGTCAGAGTACGCTAAGAGTACTGTCAGATTACTCTAAGAGTACTGTCAGATTACTGTAAGAGTACCGTCAGATTACGCTAGTAATATCGTCATATTACGGTAGGAGTACCGTTAGATTACGTTATAAGTACCGTCAGATTACGCTAAGAGTTCCGTCAGATTACGCTAAGAGTATTGTCAGATTACGCTAAGAGTTATGTCAGATTATGCTAGGAGTACCGTTAGATTACGCTAAGAGTACCGTCAGATTACGCTAGTAATATCGTCATATTACGGTAGGAATACCGTTAGATTACGTTATAAGTACCGTCAGATTACTTTAAGAGTTCCGTCAGATTACGCTAAGAGTATTGTCAGATTACGCTAAGAGTTATGTCAGATTACGCTAGGAGTACCGTTAGATTACGCTAGGAGTACTGTCAGATTACGCTAAGAGTACTGTCAGATTACGCTAGGAGTACCGTTCGATTACGCTAGAAGTACCGTCAGATTACGCTAAGAGTACTGTCAGATTACGCTAGGAGTACCGTTAGATTACGCTAGGAGTACCGGCAGATTACGCTAAGAGTACCGTCAGATTACGCTAAGAGTACTGTCAGATTACGCTAGGAGTACCGTCAGATTACGCTAGGAGTACCGTCAGATTACGTTATAAGTACCGTAAGATTACATTTTTTTTTTATAAGAACGTGAGACTGAAAATCGTTAAAAAATTAAGAACATGTTAAGAACACAATTAGCCTCAGAAAAGGTGAAGAATATTTATTTATTATGAAAGGAATCATTTTATTGCAAACTTTGCTTAGGCATTTTGACTAATTGCAGTTCTCAGATATAGTCATATCATATGTCTGTTTTTCTGAGGGCTAGCTAGCGGACTGTCTAAAACCCACAACTGTCAAACTTTTGTAAAGTGCTTTTGATCATAGACATACTGAAAAGGCGCTACATAAATGCTAAAATTTTATTTCTCTTTTTTGTTATTTTATTTACGGTACATGTATTATTTATATTGTCTAGAGTCAGTGAAAACATTTTAAGAAACCGGGCGCTGTACCAAGCTAACAAGACCTAATAGAGCCAGAGGAGCTATCTATGGCGCCTAATATATTCACTCGGCTATTTACGACAACTTTAAGCGACAAAGCTTGCTAAAAACTTGAAACTATCGTCAATTCAGTGTTCCGCAAGTTCCTTGTATAAACATGCATATGCTATACTTCAGATTATCTTTCCTGTTAGATCTTGCAAACATGCCTTTATTGTTAATTGTGATCTCGAAAAACGCAATAGTTAGATTTAACATATTCTTAGAAATGTTTCATTCTACTTTACACAATAATGTTTGTATTGACGATGATCATTTTAAGAAACTTTAAGAAAACATTAAATCAAGATTTTAAGGTTATCTTGGGCATTCTTTTCTGATAAATAACAATTATAGTGCGACCTTTTCTGACTATGTACATACCAGTGGTGGGTAAATGAGTACTTGAATTGAATCTGTTAGGAGCTAACCTGCAATGGATTAGTGTCTCAAGCAGGGAGGTCAAAGACTTCCATTAATCAAGTAACACTACAGATAACCGCTGGCAACGTGAGCTACTAGGCTTATAATATGTTAGAAAGTGAAGTCACACTCATGACATAAACCTGTTTTAAAACAAGAACCCAACTAGTTTTGAGTGAGGAGAGATTGTTTTACACATTCAGTTTTAAAGGGAATTTTGAGTATAGCTCATTGAAGTAGTCATTGTATATTCAATCTGAAAAGGAAATTGTGCTCTTGTAAAATAGTCCTGATCTGTTCAAAATCATTAAGGAATACTGTGAAATTTGGGTATAGTTACTGCAACATGGAACCATCCAAACCACCAGTCGAGAAAGCTACAAGGACGCCTGGGCGGTTGCGCGTTGTTTAATGTTTTAGTAACTACCGTGAAGTTTGTACAGAAAAGAAATTAGAATAATTCGTTAGGAAATAAACCAACTGAGTAATTTGAGTTGCTCGTTAATTTATAACATAACGGATTCAGCTTAGCTAGTTTAGGTAATGACAGGCCTTACAAAACATCATTGATTTTAAAACGTATATAAGGACAAAGAGAAATAATCAATGACATATTGCCAACAGGCAGTTCGAGTTGCCGGGACAAGAATCAATGTGGAAAGCCTGGGAAAGGGATTTGTGTCCCAATCCACGAATGGAACTATTACTATTGCGTTTGCGCAGAAGGCTTTAAGAATTTCTGGGGACCAAAAGGAGAGACATGTGTTCCAATGGGTAAGATTATATCCAGTTGTTTTATTGATATATTGCTAACCTTTAGCAACAAGGACGAATGCGGAGAATAAAACGAAATTAATACAAAACTGCACGTTGGAATGCAGAGAGTGGAGCACATGCACCGAGTTGCTGTTAAAATTACAACGTCAGAAGACCTTTTTAGTTAGTGGAGAGTAATCAGGATGGTAGAAAACCAAGATGTCAGGAGTAAACAATAGAAAGTATTATGAAAATATTAAAAAACGTTCTCTGGTATAAAAAGTTTTTAAACACATTAGCTTTCGGCTGTCAGACTGCAGCCTTTCACGAATGATAAAATAATAAAATAAACGCGCTTAATAGAAATATATACAAAAACTGTGCAAAAAAAATAATACAATAAAAATGTGCAAAACTAAACAAAACCGTGTAAATGGAATCAAATTATAA
This sequence comes from Zoanthus sanctaehelenae, assembly GCA_028564885.2. NCBI lineage: Eukaryota > Metazoa > Cnidaria > Anthozoa > Zoantharia > Zoanthidae > Zoanthus > Zoanthus sanctaehelenae. The sequence continues at coordinate 2,072 of JAOTRI020107502.1, read as the reverse complement.
TAAAATCGAATATTGCCTAGGCAACGGTTTAGAATTTATGACAAACACCGCTTTCTATGGCAGAGCGTTAATTCTCTCCTTGAGAAAGGCCCGAAATTTGCACCAACTCCACGGAATTTCCCTATCAAAGATATTGTTTCGGAGGTTGAAGCTGATGATTCGAAAAACGCCATACGAACCACCACTGCCTCTTTGCTACATAGAGCAAAAACTCCCACTACACAACAACATTACTAAAGCTGAATTGAAAGCTTTAAAGAATTTAAAAAAGACCACGCTCAAGTGAAAAATGAAAGCGGTTAAAGGAAACTGTTTTGTTGTTATGGACAGAATCGAGTATAACACTAAAATGGAAGCTTTATTAAGTGATCGTGACATTTACCAACCAGTTGTCAACTCACCATTTGCTAAAATTGAAAAGGAATTAAACAGCCGGCTCCTCAGTCTTAAAAGACAAAATAAGATTGATGAATCGACGTATCGTAAACTCAGATTTACAGATGGCTCTCCACCTGCCATCCGCGGCTCTATTAAACATCATAAACCAGGCTTTCCTCTCCACCTTATTGTTTCTTCCATTGGCTCCGCCCTATATAACAATTCTAAGATCCTTTCTGACATTTTATCGCCGATCCAGAACCAAAATGGTTATTCTGTTCTTAACTCTTCACAGTTTTCCAAAGAAATGTCTAATATAGAAATCTTTGATGACGAAGTGATGGTTACATTTGATGTTGTGTCGGTTTTCACAGCTGTCCCAATGATAATACCTTACGGTACAGAACAAACCTTAACACTGATGATATCATTTCCTTACTGGATTTTACCCTTTCAAACAATTATTTTATTTACAATAACTGTATATTCAAGCGGATTTATGGATGTGCTATGGGTAGTCCAGTTAACCCTATCGTAGCTAACCTCTGTGTGGAAGTTATTGAAGAATTAGCAATCAGTACCTCCTCTCTGTTCCACCAAGGATTTGAAAACGATATGTTGACGACAGTTTTGTATAGTTATTAAGAAAGATACCATCACTTCCTTTTACGATACTCTAAATTCCATTGATCCCAAAATTTCTTTTTTTACTGAATTAGAAAACAACGATCAAATTGCCTTCTTAGACACATTGGGCTCCAGAAGAAATGTTGTCATTATCATTGATGTGTATCGGATAACACTAACCGATATTTGGACTTTTTTTCTCATCACAAAGAAACAAAACACAAAATTAGTACGGCCTCAACCCTTCTCTTCCGGGCATCCAACCTACCCAGTTCTCATGAAGGAAAAACGCGTGAAATTAATTATGTTATACGGATTCGTTAAAAGCTAATGGTTACCCACCATCTTTTATTCATAACATTTTAAAAAAGATGCCACCTTCACCGTCAGTTCCTCCACCAGAAGAATTAGTTTTAACATTTTTCAGCTGTGTGTAAGTACCAAGGTTTCGCATGTCTCCCCTACATCAGCCTCTCTCCATATTACTCCGCAAAAATGAAATCCAAATCGTTACTAAGCCAGTTTAAACTCTCCAGCAAAAATTTTCGTCTCCAAAGCTTAGGCAACCTTTAGATCCACAATGCAATGTCGTGTATAAAATCCTTTGTAAAAACTGCCCTTGGAATTACATAGAAGAAACTGGCAGAAGCTTCCGAATCGAAAAAAGGAACACCTACGCAACTTAAAAAACTATACAAAGGTATAGAATCATGCATGGCATAACAACCATTCTATTGACTTTGACAATGCGTGTGTGATAGACATAGCCAAAGGCAATTACCGCGTTCGGAAAACACTTGAATCCCGGCACCCAGCAAAAACAGCCGGTGCGGACAATAATTCTAAACCGTTGCCTTGGCAATATTCAATTTTATTATAATTTATTCGATCCAATTTACACGGTTTTGGTTAGTTTTTGCACATTTTTATTGTATTATTTTTTCTCACAGTTTTTGTATAAATTTCTATTAAGCGCGTTTATTTTAATAAATATATTCTTTTGGGCAAACAGTTTCAATATAAATAAAATAACGAGAAGATTAATCATTTTTTAAGACTTGTATATT
>JAOTRI020107491.1:0-13399 GCA_028564885.2 Zoanthus sanctaehelenae | reverse complement strand
TGTGGTTTATCGGCACAATAAACCACAGTTTTTCAACCAATCACAGCGCGCGTACTATTTTGGTTATTTTATAAACTGTAATAAAGGTTTTTGGTGCCAAATGTTAAACAACAGAAGTTTCAGGCATAATCCTTCAGTGTCAAAACATCTGTTCTTATAACATTTGAAACCAAAAACTATTACAATTTATTTCAATTCCCAAGGACATCACACATCTGTAAAATCTTTTGGCTTTATTTTATAATTTATATCGTAAATTTTACTGCTCTTAGGGGCATTCACTATTATAATAATTAATAATTATTATTATAATTATTATTATTATTATTATTATTATTATTATTACAAATAAGTATAAGTATGATTATTATAATTATTCTTATAATTAATATTATAATTATTATGGTTGTGATTATGCAAACACAAAAGCTAAATACAAGTACCTAGCCATAAAATAAATTAACTACCAATAATTATATTTCCTAGTTAATAATAACAATCAGAGGTGTAATCCGAACCACCACGAACTGTATACTAAACACTTAAAACCAAGGTGTTGGCAAAGATATCAAAATAAACTATTCATTATCTTCTTCTTGAATAAGGCCAGACAACTTTTCAGACGGTACTTTCACTGTCCATTAGGACTGTCCTTTGCATCATTGCAACATCAAGTTTGGTCTTCTTGAAGTTGTGGTTTTTTACAAGTGGAACTCAAAGTCCCACACCAGCTTGTTTGGCTTTATCATTCTCCAGTAATGTCCCTTTGTAATTATAATTATTATTATTATTACTATTTTAATTATTATTATTACAAATATACATTTAGATTTTTAAAAAGTTTTTCAAAAAAACAAGATATGAAGTTACTTTGCTAGACTACTTTTGGTGGCTTACCGTCACAGTGGCCAGAAGACCTTCAGGTACATTAGCAACAATTATACCAATCAGGAATACAACAGCTTCCAGCCAACCATATCCTTGGATGAAGGAAATGAGGAAGAAAGACACCCCAAGGACCACAGCAACACTGGTTATGATATGAATAAAGTGCTCAATTTCAATAGCAATGGGTGTTTTGCCACTGCCCAGACCACTGGCTAAGTTTGCAATACGACCCATGACAGTGTTGTCACCAGTTTGTACAACAATTCCAACTGCAGTTCCTTCAACAGCATGAGTGGAAAAAAAGGCCAAGTTCTTGGTTTCTATGGGATTTTCATGAGTGCACTCTGGACTACGGCTCTGTGGTTCAGACTCACCAGTGAGCGAAGAGTTATCAACCTGTGCATTTTCAGAAATATTTTTTCTGTGAATTTCTTAAGTTTTCACAAGAAATTTCTTTTGTGATAATGGTGGTGATGGTGATGGTGTTGATGATGACAATGGTGGTGATTATGGTGGTGGTCGTATTGGTAGTGGTAGTCATGATAGTGGTAGTCATGATGGTGGTGGTCATATTGGTAGTGGTAGTCATGATAGTAGTGGTCATGATGGTGGTGGTGGTCGTGATGGTGGTGGTGATTATGGTGGTGGTAATGATTATTGTGGTGGTCATATTGGTAGTGGTAATCATGATAGTGGTGGTCATGATAGTGGTTGTGGTCGTGATGGCGGTGGTGATTATGGTGGTGGTAGTGATTATTGCGGTGGTCATATTGGTAGTGGTAGCAGGGTTTTCAAATTTAGCCGGTGCCCGGCGCAAGTCACCGGCTACTTCAAGCATTTGCACCGTGAACTTTATGTATTTCAAATTTTATTAACTACACAATTCTGTTTCACCAAAGTAACTGTGATCTACTCTTTTCAGGGAAATAAATGAACGCCAACTGATGAAAATAATAAACAGTGCGTCTATTACACGTACCTTTTGATCTTCGAAGTGAGAGATTATTTTAGCAGGAAAGTCTGCCCGTGTACACGAATTGTCATTTCAACGTGAATGTATCAGCGTAGAGGAAGATTTGTTCGTACGTGAAAGTTTTAACATGAAGCGGAGGCAACAGACGATTTTGTCTTTCGTTTCGATTGCCGAGAAGTCTCGAAGACAAACAGGTAACAATAATTTTAGGAATAAGACTTGTGTTGTTCCAAAATCAATCCACTGATGCTGAATTGAACGCAGTATCTGTAGCTGTATCCGTGTGGTGTATACGAAGGCAGTCTTCCTCAAATGTATTTTCAAGGAAAGATTGAAAGAAGTTATAACAATAAAAGCGTTCAGCAACGCAAGTGTTTAAAACAATTTCTGACAAACGAAACTGCGAAAAAGTAGAAAACAAAACGAGACTGCTAACTTTGTTGTGATAATAATTTACTTATGTAAAAGGAAAGATATCGACGGGTGCTGCTTCATAGCAATTTTACGTTAATTCCGTTGATTCATCTGCAGCTCTCTTTCATTAATAAAACAAAAACGATCTTGAGCTGAAACTGCTGGAAAAAGTATTTTTTGGGGTCGAAACTGGCTACAGGCATGGAGCTGGTGTACACACATACTTGGACAATCGTGCATCGTGTATTTAAATCGGTTTTTTCGGATAGTGTAAAATTTACACTATACACCATGCACGTTGAATAAAACAAAATTTTAGTTACTATCTACCCATGCATAGTGTAAAATTCATGCTCCTGTTTTGGCTTTGCCAATCCTATTGTGTATCCATTATAATTATTTGTAAATTTTACTCAATAAATTGACAAATTAAAAAAATTATGCAAATCTGCGTAACTAAAAATTACAATCGTTGTATGAGAATTTCTCAAAAATTACTTCGCTTTTAATGCTTAAATTCGACTTATGCAATGACTCATAAATAAATCCACTTTAATTTTACTGCAATCGATCGACAGGAAAAAAGCGCTCGTGCAATCCAACCCTGCCTAAAACACACAAGAATTGAATTTTTAAAAGCTTAAAAAGTTCAAAATCACTTCACTTCAAAACGAGAAAAATAATTCGAGTTTCTTGTAGCAATTCGATTCTGGGAAGGCTTCAAATTCATTAAAGTTCATTCAAGAAGAACAACTCGAGGAATGCCGAGTTTTGTTTGCTAATAAAGTAAACAAAATCCAGTGGGGTCCTCGCAATATACTTTTTATTGTTTTGTATTGCAGTTTAGTTGGAAGTACAAGAAGTTAAATGATACTGCGATGTAATAAGTAATGTTCTCATGTAAATGTAAACTACAGGGTGAAAAAAATGCACAGAAATAAACTTCATTTAATCAAGGCACCCTGATTTTCAAACTTTCTGGCAGAAGCTTCCCATTCCTCTCTGCAGAAGAGGCTGGGGTGCTCCTCCCACTCCACAAGGCTGCCATTATCGGTGATGAGATAGTGCTCCGGCTACTTTACAATTTCCTCCTGCTACTTATTTTCAATTTGAAAACCCTGGGTAGTCATGATAGTGGTGGTTAAAGAAGTTTCTTTAACTGTAATTATAATAATATTATATAAATTGATAAAGGCTATATAAAAGAAATCCCTGATTTTACTTTTGGTTCTCAAAACACTAAGATCAATTAATAAAAATAATACATGATTTGGCCTTTGAAATGAAAAGTAAACTATTTAAGGCAAAAGATTAGAGCAAGTTCTAATTACAGTATATTATGCACAACTTATCGATTTATTACAAAGATATTTTGAGTGTTTTACTGAAAAAAAAGCCACTTGTAAATTGCATATAAAACTACATCCAGATACCAGTGACATACATGTATTTCCATATCCTCACTAGTGAAGATATTGCTGACGTTTACCATTCGAAGATAAACTTCATATGTTAGTGCCACTGTGGAACACCCTCTAAGTATTAATAAATTGGTTTACTCTGATTAGTACCTTGATTAGGGGCCAAGGAAATGCATTCATTTTTTATCTAGGATTCATTAAACTGAGGTTCTTTTCCTTACAATAGCTTTAGCAGGGTTGAAATATTCGCTTTGTCACAGCATATATCAATGTGGTACTCATTAAAATCCCAGGAGTTTTCAAGGGGAAAGACTTTGCAGGACTAAACCCCAAATCTCTCACAGGCATAAAAATTACAACATAACATAATTTCTGCCACAATAAAAAAATGGCAGCAACAGGGATTCAGTCTACATAAAATTACAAAAGTACAATCATGAGTTCTATGCCTTTGCAGCTTTTGGATTATTTGCTTATATAAAGAAGTTTCCATAAAGTTTTAGGTGTTTTCCATGATTGAATGAAAATTACCTGTTTTTCAAAGAGTTTTATACTGTCTTGAAAAAAAATTTCAAAATTCTAGGAGTTTTCCAGGAATTCCAGCAGTTTTCAAGGAACCCCATGAGTTTTCCAAGAATTCCAGCAGTTTTCCGGAAATTCCAGGAGTTTTCCAGGAATTCCAGGAGTTTTTCAGGAATACCATGAGTTTTCCAGGAAATCAAGGAGCAGTGAGCAGCATGTTTCAAAGACTTTGCCAAATCAAAGTTTTACTGTATCACTCCAGTACTTTACCTTGAATCCTCTTGCTTCAATAACTCTAATATCTGCAGCAACTCTGTCACCAAATTTGACAAACATCAAATCTCCGACAACAACTTCTTCAGCATCTATTACAATCTTTTCACCATCCCTCATCACATGAGCTTCCTGGCAACAAAAAATTATTGGATAACCAGCTAGTTATAGAAAGTGAGTGCACCACTTTGGTTATAGGCTGAGATACAGTAATATGTCATTCTATTTTCAGTATTTAATAGATTTGGATATGAATCACTGATTGCCTAGTGGCCCATGGAGCCAGCACTTATCTCAAGGTTCTGTAGTGTTAAGCAGATGAGAGTCTTGACTCCTCCTGAACGGAATACTAATCCATCGCAGGTTAGCTTCCAGCAAACAATGGTACTCATTTGCCTACCCCGGAAAGATGGAAAGCTGAGTTGGCTTAGGCAGAAAAGAAGGCCACACAAATATTCAAATCTTGGCAAAGTGCAGTGATCAAACTGGGGACCATGTGGTTGGAAAGCAGAGATCCTGCCAATTGCACCAACCATGTCTGCCATTTTCATTTTATTATGTGTACCAAAATGCAACTGATATCCTTGAATCAACTCTTACTACAATACAGACTTGAACTGATGATCATACATCTACATGAATCACAAATTCATTGCTTATGACATCCAACGATTAAACTGCATTATAAAAGAAGGCTACTCACTTCACTTGTGGCAATAATTTAAAAAGAAAACATCTTACTTGGATTTTTGTAGGGGGAGGTTCAACTCACAATAATTCTCTTTTAAGCCTCAACCAACTTCCAGCTGTAAGCAAGCACTCTTAGACTAAATCTAATGGTTTTAAAAGAGACTTCGTTTTTTCAAATTTATAATACCCTTTTGGAGGCTTTGATTGCCAAAGTACAGCTTAATTTATAGCTAAAGTATCTCCAAAAATTATCAATTATGAAGTTTATAATCATAATCACATTATTAGTCTGCAGTAAGTATCGCCCACCAATGCTTTGCAATTTCTTTCCACTGTTCGGCATGATTTTTTAATGTTCTTTAATAAAACGTAAGTTAGTAGTAAAAAGAGTTTGTCCACTCAATAATTCAATGATTCATAATCTAGCTTTGGTAAAGTCCTCATTTTGATATCAACTCTTCCTCAAACTGTACATGTCATGTTTTGATAATAAAAGTTACCAAGAAAAACAGAAACTAACAAGATGCAAACACAAAACAGTGTCACATGCTTGTCCCTACATGTTCAAAACTACCAAAAACTATTTCAAATAAACAATATACTGAATATTACCTGTGGAATCATGTTCTTGAAACTATCCATAATTCGAGAACTTTTAGCTTCCTGGAATAAAAATGAAAAAGTAAACCAAAAAACTAAGAGGTAAATTTTATAGTGTTTTTATAAGGTTTTACAGTGACAATCACGAGATACATAACAAGTCCCAATCGTGTTGGGATCTAGAGATCTCAGGATTCAAGCGGGTAAAAGAATAGAGTCCCAAAAACAATGTTAGGGATTGACATGAAACTTTTTAGGGATTTTTGTATAAATTCTCACTGTTGTATATATGTTTTATTGCAACTAAAAAACCCTAACCAATCTTTAGCTTTTAAGTTATTTGTTAGGGCCATTACCTTTATTCTAACTTTTAATGTGTTATTTCAAGTGTAAAAATATTATAATTATGGGTAAATAAAGAATTGTTGTTGTTGTTGTTGTTGTTAATTATTTCCATAGTAACACCAGTTTAGCAGTAGCTATCTACAATTTCTACACCATTTTCAAAAGTGATGTTCTGATCATGATGCGCTAAACATGTGTGTCTTAACTTTTGATATAATATATATCGGCCGCAGTAGAAACAATTAAACATACTGTTATGAAAAGAGTAATACAGTAGGTGACTGTTAAATAATTACGATTATCAACATTTGGGTTGTTTATTGAGAAGCAAGTCATGATTAACGAAATACTGATTTCGTTTACAAGTTGCTAAGAAAGATTCAAATTGATCGTGGAAACAGAATGAAAAGATTATCTAACACTTGCAACTTATTGGAAATTACACTCTTAGCAGACCTAGTGAACATTCTAGATACAGTAACTCAGACTAATTATGACTAAGAAGGTCTCAGCATATTCTAGACGTTTCTCATAACATGTACACATAAGTTCTAGACTATTCACCAACTTTCTTCTAGAACAGTCTTTCTAATTTAGGAGACATGTACGATGTAATGTCTACCTTCAAGAGAGTTTGGTGACTAGTAAATATATAAGTAGCTAGTTTTCACCCTCACTCAACTGACCCTTCATCAACAATCTACTAGTAAAGTTCTAAACACTGCTACAATCTTAATTAAAGTATACTGGAAATTACCCTGCCTCAGATTCAGTGCATTAACATATAAATTATCAAGATTTTCCAACACAACTTACATTTTATAAAACTGGAACACCTATTGTATCTTCCTTGCAGTTTACAGCTTATAAAGCAAGCCATTTTTCAAGTTAATTTTATATTTGAATTGATGCGATCCACGCATGGCCAAGATTTATATACTAAACACAAGTGATTGAATATCATTGTTGAAAAATAAATTTTTAACTTTATTGGTTTAGTTCCTTCCATTTTTCAGCAAAAACTGCACGGCTTCTATAATACAATTTAGGAAAACACACAAAACTGAACCAATATACAGTATACCGAAATAAAAAGCGAAAATCATACAGAGTTTTAATAACATGTGACTTGGTGTGCATGACTAAATAATATAACAACTCAAACTTGTTTTAGTGAATTCCTTATGGCTATAATCAAGAATGCGTAAAAAGTTAGTAATAATTGTAAAAACTTATACTTTACTATATTCCTATAAAACAATATACAATATTTCTACTTACTATATTCTAGGTAATAAAAGGTTTAATTTCACTTTTCTACATACACTAGCCTGGAAGTACAACCAGAATTATCATACACTAACCTGATAGTATGAGAAAATGCCAGTAATTATTACAACTATAGCAAGCACAACTCCCAAGTACAACTGAAACAAAATGAAAATGGTTTTATTAATTTCTATTTAGCACAGTCAAGCCAAGCTCTAAATAATTATAAATACAAAAGGGACAGAATGTGTCCCTATTAGAAAAGTAATAAATTTATAATATGGAAGGAAATGAAATGTTGAATCAACTAAAAAAATGTGCTCATTCTTTTAAAGGGTTGCCAGTCATTTCGACCCGTGGTCATTTCGCCCTATTTCTTAGCCTAAGGTTGTTTTACCCCAAATTTCAGGTTTTTTCATGCTATGCATAAGTTTTTTAGCCCCACTTTTCAAATCTATACTTTTTATATAAATTAATAGTTGTTTTAAAGCATCCTTTACTAATTTCTCTACTTCTATTATGCAGAGAAGGATTTACAAGTTCGTTTACACAATCTTTGTTAGCGAGCCAGTGTCTTCTTAACACTGGTTCACAACCAAAGATTGTGTAAATGAGCTTGTAAATCCTTCCCTGTATAAAAGTTAAGAAATTAGTAAAGAATGTTTTAAAACAACAATTAATCTAGATTAAAAGAATATATTTGAAAAGTGAGGCAAAACAACTTATGTGTGGGATTTGGGGCGAGACAACCTGAGAAATGGGGCAAAATGACTGGCAAAACCTTTTAAAGCACTTCTTGTTGGATACCATTATAATTGTTGTGATGCTGGGCATCCATACCACACTGTCAGGAGAAGTGTTGCATGACTTTGTTGCACCATGCGCTTAATTCGAAGACATTGCGTAAATTTTTTGAGGAATGTAATAGAAAACACAAATGATAAGTACTTTTATTTGGCCTACAGTAATAGATTGATTTAAAAAATTAAACATACATTATCTGATAATGGGTCTTCCTCAGTGTGAATCTGAATAGTGTATGCAAGAAAACATAAGATTGAACCAATCCACAACAAAAGAGCAAAACCACCAAACATCTGTTTGGCAAACTTGACCCATTCTGGTGTAGATGGAGGAGGAGTCAAAGCATTCGGCCCATCACGTTCCAAAACTTCAGCAGCCTTCTCTACAGTTAAACCCTTGAAAACAAATCAATTGAGCATTTTTAGTTATTAATATAACTGTAAATAGTTCATACATCTACCTATTATATTTCAAAAGAAAAATAATACTTCTAAATTAAGAATAAGTATTAACGGCATTTTCATATGCCTAAAACTGCTGATTATCAAAACATGAAAACAGTTTTGGATGGTATATAGAATAGGGGAAGGTGAATCAGCTAAAGATTTGAAATAAAATACAAGTATCATGTACTATTATTACTAACATTTTAGGCCCAGTTAAACCCTGGTTTAACCAAAAATTCAAAATTTCTTCTTTAAGAAAAGGTAAACAGATATTTATGTTTGGATTTTTCCAGGAAAAGTCTTGTTAATCCCAAAATTATAGCAAAAACCTCTCCTTGTAAGATTGGAAACAAGAATGTGGGTTAAACATTTTAACCTGTGCTAATCAGCTTTTGAACAACTTGGCCCTAGAGGGTGCATTTGCATGGATTACTAGGAATAACTATTTACATCAAGTAGGTGTTGACATTTGCCAGCTATCACCTAGCTATTGAAAACCATGATTTGATTGTAGGTCACCATAAAACTTTTCAAAAACATAAATTACTATAATATCAATGCATGGCTTTTTGGCAACATTTACCAAATAATTATTGGAGCATAGCTTCCTAGATTTCATAATTATTTTTTATAGTAGTTTTAATGATTAATATTGAAATTTGACATGTGCATGGTAGGTAACCAAATGACAAAGTCCATTTTCAAATACAAGGCTAAAAATACCTGTTTGAATCCTTAATTAAACCATGGGCCAACACAGATGATTGCCCATACACAATAGCCTCATATATACTTATCAGAGCCAAGCTCCTCAAGCAAAGATCAGTACTAATATAAGGTTAATGTTTTGGAGCTGGTTATCTTTGTTTATGAGATCAGTATTTTGTAATCATCAAAAGGCTTTACTTGGATGAAAAAATTTCTTTTTAATTTCTTTTAAAAATCTAGAATTAAGTAAATCAAAGTTTTGAGAAAACAGGTGAAGATTAATTAAAGAGTTTTGGTTCATTGAATGTATAAAGTGCTAAAGACAATTTAGTTAGCTTTTGTAATAATAGTATTTACCAGCAAACAAAATAAATTTGATCCTATAAATATTATCAACCAAATGGATACATTTTCAAAATCTTGAACATATAATTTACAAGGATCAAAGACTATTGCCTATTGCTAGGATAACAGCCAGTTCCAACAAATAGTCACATTAAACAGGTTTTAAACATTGTCCAAAGTATGAAACAAAAAAACGTGTGGCTGCCAAGGTAATTATGGTTTAACAAAAACACAAATCACTGGAACAATGAATTGAAGCTCGTTATGAAAAGGCAATCAATTTAAACAGCAAAAACTCAACCAGATCTCCTAATCAAAACAGCATTTCTTTTCTGGAATGTCACTAATTTGAACAATTTGTCTAAGACATTTGTGGTTACATAATGTCATCACGGCCCATTGACCATGCTGAAAAAAAAAATTAAATTTAAATGCTGCAAGAACGAAAGGTAAAATTTCCGTATTGTTTGAGGCTTACTATTGTTTAATCATACATACTAATCCTTGCCCAAACTCAAACTTAATTTATAGTTAACGCTATGAAACTGTATGAATAAATAGTAGGCACAAATAAGGAAATTACGCCGAAAAAAACATTTAAAGTTAACCAAAGGATTAAAAATTGCGTTCTATACGACGTTCAATTTTCTGCCGTTTGAATATCATATATAATACATCAATATTAACGCATGTACTTTTAAACATCTTGGGGTCAATCTTTCATTTAGGTGGTCAAGAAGAAAAACTAAAAATACTCAGCAATCTTCCCGAGAAAAACATCAGAAAATAAATTCCTTTCCCTCTTTGACAAAACCCATGAAAAGAAGCTGTGAAAAAAATTTGTTTGTGTAGTTAAAAAAGTTATCTTGATTTATACCAATGTACCCATCAAAACATCTAAAATAAAACAACCGGTTCTTTACAAAATGCTGGAATGGTTTTCCCCATCTGATCGAGAAAGTATTTTTGTCACACATGTACAGCCTGACTTCCGAAACGGTTACACGGCCAAATAGCTTTCTGGGGGCGTGAGATAAAAAAGTCAAAAATTAATCCAGAACAACCTGCAGCTGGAAAAAAAAACTTGCCGTATAAACAATTTTGTATTTAGGAGGGAATTTTACAAAATAAGAAATATGCATCTGTGCGAGAATAAGAAGAAACCCAGAGATCCAAGCAAGACTTTCACTAGTAGATGCATTCACAAACAATGTTTAACAATTTAACAATGCAATTTATTATAAACAATACCGTTTGGTTTGAATAACAGAGATTTTCGGAGGTTAAAAATACTAAATTTTTTCCTTATTTTTTGAAAACAAAAATATTTATAATAGAATGACGGAACAGTTTTCTACCGGCTGTAAAACCACAATGCTAGGATTAGTACATATTTAATTCAACACAAATTCTAAATTTGCATATGCAGATAAAAATAGTTCGCACATGAATGACTATGTTACCCGGTTGTAAATACTCAACACTAAACCTTGCGCAATTTCTTGCATTTCACAAAATTAAATTTGATAATGACTAAAAGCAATATAAATACTTCTCCACAGAGGGATATTGAAAAGTGTGTTTTTTTCTTTTGTTACCTTCTCCGTATCAGCACCAATTCTGTCGCACAATTCCTCGAGACTAATCCTATGCCAATCCTACAAGCAGCAAAACACATTTTAACTTTGAAAGCATAAAATAACAATTTCTGGAAAATTTGTTGTTGTACTTACGACATCAAGTTCTTGCTTCAGAGATTCTAGTTTCTCTTTCTTATCAACTTTTTTCTTTTTTTTGGGTTTCTTCTTTTTTGAAACCTTGGCGCTCTTATCTGCCCGTTCTTCCTCAGTAAGCATCGGTGTAGTCGCTACACGATAACTATCGCTCCGGCCAAACTGAAATCAAAATAAAAATTAAGTAAAAAGCTTCACAAATCAAACACTAAAAGATCGCAGTAAGCTGATCAAGGTAGAAACCTCGTCAAGTTCTTGTTCAGTCGCCATTATTGAGACAGCAGTATTATAATTTACGAGAAACTACTGGGGAACACACGTGGCCCAAAGCGAGGTAAAGAGAGCTGTCAATCAAAATCACTCACGTGAATCTAATCGCGGGAAATCACATTACAAACCAGCAATGCTGTGGAGGTCACTGAGGTAATAATTATTGATTTCAGCCAAAGAAATAAAATATAGACATTAGTAATGCCGCTAATCAAACAAGAAGATTATAAGAACGTAAAAATTACGGATCAATATTACATAGTCAGGGGGATGCAAGTTACTTCTTTGTTTTTATGACGAAAATTTTAACAAAGCATGTTATTTTCACGTGGCCAAAATGATGATTCCTGAGTCCTCGGTTGTACTTTGATATTTATTTGAATACAAACTACGCATGACTGAATTTCAAAATTTATGCTTTTGGACAGGAGCAGGGTTTCTTTCAAATTTGTGTTTGAAATGCTCTTTAAATTGATTTTTAAAAAACGTTATGAAGTGTGTCGACAAGATTTAAATCTTGTAAACGTCACTTTCATATGCCAATGGCTACTGAAGGTGATGATGTCTGTTGGTCATTTGGTTGAAATACCCTGCTGTTTTTAAAACAATTTTTAGTCTTGAGATCGCCATCGAAGTGAATCGTTTATGAGAATATTGCAACTGAAAACACCAAGGGACGCAAATTGTTGCCACTTAATGTCTGGTTTTTGTCGTTCGCTGCAATTTTAACGAAGCGTGTTTTTTAAATCTGAAGAAAAGCCATTTTTATTCAAAATATTTACCTAACATCTTACTATGAGAAGACAACATTAACCAACCATGAAACGGTTAATTATATAATTATCAACTAATGTCAGCATAAACATGTTCAAGTTTTCAGGCAGTTTTTCTAACTCTTCAGTTTCACATAAGCCTGGATTAAAGTTCCTATGGATATAAAACGGTTGATATTATCATAAAAGGCAAAGCTAAACTAATTTTTCAGCTTATAAAATATCACAAAATTTCTGATTGTTTATACTGTTGTTTTAAAAAATATTTGCTAAGTTTTTTTATCGCAATTTTAAGACAAAAATCAAACTGCCGATTATCAAACTTCTGAAGTCTTCGACTTTCCAGATTCTTTTTTTAAAGCCAATATCTTTAGGAGGATTTTAAAAAGTGTAAACTTTTGGAAAAAATTAAGGCTCTTAGTTTTTAAGCAAAAATAATAGTTAATTTTGAAAAGATTTACAAAAGTTGTATCGTGAGTTCGAACACCATATAATTTATACAACTAAAGATTGAACTTTGAAATTAAATTCATTGCCGTAGGTTGTTTTAAGAGTTAAACTATTTTAAACTATTGGACCTTTGCCCGAACCAAACCACGGGCAACGGAGCATGTTGTGTATAGGTATTGCGGTTTTGCTAACTGAATGCTCGATGCGTGTACGATCCTAATATCTCGGGGGGATGGAGAGGTGGCGGTAAATAAGAGTCTCCGAAATTGCTAAAATAACTTTCCTTTTTAAAAGTTGCCATAAGATATTATCTCATTATGTGATTTCCAAAAGTAGCGTAAATCCTCTACAAGCCAGAGGGCCCATGAAGCCGGAGCTTTTCTCCAGTTTCTGTAGTGTTAACTCCTTGGTGACGACGACAAAGTCAAAATTGAAGATTTTTTGTTTTGTTAAAAAGCCAACTTTGAAAGCAATT
>JAOTRI020107480.1:0-13399 GCA_028564885.2 Zoanthus sanctaehelenae | reverse complement strand
GGATATCAAACATCTGCAGGAACCATTGAAACCAAAGTAAGAGGTTTTACTTTAAACAAAGAAGGATCGCAACAACTCAATTTTCTTGTCATGAAAAACAACATTCTGGCAGAAATTTTTGAGCCTTTGATACAAGGTCAATCCAGGACCATTCCCATCACAGAACGTTTCAAAATTCTAAGATGCAATAAGGAGTATTTGATTTTCACAAAACCTCATCAGAAAACATACAGGCTTGTTGCAAATAAGCGTGTTTTCTTAAACCCCGAAGAAGAACCATTCACAACATATCCTTATGGATATCAAATGGTTTCACATCCTCCAGACAGGCTTTGAGTATTCATTTATTCGGCCGGTTGAATTTAAAGAGGATTTTCTTTGTAAATATATTTTCTCCAGACGGTCTTTGAGTATTCATTTATTCGGCCCGTTGTATTTAAAGAGGATTTTTTTCTTTGTAAATATATATTCTCCAGATGGATTTTGAGTATTCATTTATTCGGTCCATTGAATTTTAAACAAGAATTTTTTATATTATTAATGAGTAAAGGATAAATAATGTGGGTCCACATAGGTCGTTTTTGACAGATAATAATGATTGATGAACTTATAAACTACACAAAAAACACTTACTAGCATGTAATTAAATACTTTATTTTTTACAAAATAAAATAAATTAACCATGAGGAGGTAATTGTTTTCTTATGTGTCCTATAAATAATAACTCTTTTCCGTTATTATCATAAAATCTTAATTCACCCCCTCTTCCTGTGCAATGGTGAATATATTTTGAAATAATTCTGTGTTCTTCTTCTTCTTTTTCTTCTTGTAAGTAAATTAGATAATAGGGCAAACTAAAATGCAAAGCATACTCTTCATTCTCCGTAAGGTTATTACCCAAATAAAAAGTTTTTTTACTTTCAAAATTCTTTCGCCTGTAGAATTTTCCAATCTGTATCATTTCTCGATTTCTTATCTTTTGCAAAGTTTTCATTTTCTTTTTCTTTTCTGCTAAAGTTTCTGTAGCTTGAAAATAATATGATCTTCTCATTTGCTTAATTTCTCTAGTTGTCAACAGTTCTCTTTCGGCTTTTATCTTTCTCTTCGCTTTCTCCAGGAACCTCATTGACCTTCTCTTTCCGTCGCTTGACATCTTCAATAAAAATACAATAATCAATAAAAGCTGTATAAACTTTGTTTCTTCTAATTAATTCAAGCGTTGGAGTTAATTCCCAAGTTCCAAACAAAATTGTATTAAGAGAAGTACAAAGTGTTTGTAATTTTTTTCGAGGACTGTCCTTTATATTCTCTAGCATTGAAGAAATTTGAGAACATATGTTTTCAGCCATTTTTACAAAAATCTAATTTTCAAATCAGTTTTCCAGCCTTTTTATACAGTTTTAGGGGTTATTTTTAACTTTTGGCTGTTTTCCCGCGAAAAAATACGATCAGCTGATTTTTGGCGCGCCAAAACAGCCAGATCTCTTGATAGATACTACTGACCTGTTATATTCTATCCACGTTGGTGAAGGTGTCGAGCCTTGTAGCCCACAAAATTCGCATCCTCTATTTTTTCGAACTCAAACTTCCCACTTAGTCAATCGGCCGCCACGTCATTCCAAGTCGTTTCAGTTCAGGTAGATCAGATGATTGTAGGGAATGAGAAGATTTCCTTTTAATAGTGCTGTTTTCCACTTAGTACTTTTTTTGAATCCTCTCTTGTTAATTAACTTATTTTTGTTTTGAAAAATGCATTTAAAAATGAGAGATCCTCTACACAGTACGTGAAAGATATTTTCTCGCCAGAAAGGATTTCTTTCGCTGGTAACGCTGCGTTTCATGACTGTAACCTTTGTCTCGTGCGGAATTTTTTTCCAAACATGGAAATACACGGCTTCTTGTCCAAGGGATATATATTTACGTTTACATATAGTATTGCTGTCCAGTCTAGCTTAGGACAGTAAACATGGGTTAGTTTAGACTTACGACTAAGGTTTTCGTGTATTTTGTCCATTTGTCGCTGCTACTTGTATATTCCGTCATTTTCAGTAAACCATGATTTCATCAAGTTTTTTCCAGCACGCACATCCAGGATAATTGGCATTCTGATCTCAATAATTTAATTTAGAGCTTTGTGGTGACCTGCCTCAGTTCGGGCCTTAGCCACTTTTGCATTCCACCCGAAAGAAAATTATCCCTCGTTGAATCTGATCTATTGTGCTTATCAAGTTCTCATACAACATTTCAAAATCCTTTTGGGCAATTAAAACCGACTACTGTAATACTGAAAATGTTTCTGAAATCGCTTGGCATTTCTGTACAACAATGAAAAAGTTGAAGCCAATTTAAATACATTTTTCCCCATAAATTAACAGTTTTCGACAGCTGTTGAGCATACAGTCTACTTGAGACCCCTGCCGACTGTCGGCATTTAGCTACTGCGAATTAATAAAGTACGATTTTAGACTTAACACCAATTGATGTAATTTGTACTTGGACAACATCCTGGTTCTTAGACCTGTTTCTAGGGTAGACTGCGGCTGCCATTGCTAGCGCACCAAAATCAGATTTGGGAAACTATATTGAGCTCTACGTCTTTGGTTAGTACTGTTTGCTGTCAAAATTGCATAAAATAATGGAGCTCTATCTTTAATTTTGTCCAATAACATTGTGATTGTAAATGACAACAGACTTTCTCTGTCGGTTTTTCTAAGTAGTCTTATGATATTTTTCGAACACAACTAGCTTGATACTTTTTCAATTTCCATGACGAGTGAATGTAGTTCCATGGGACATAGCAATTTGTGTATAAGTAGCTCTCACAAGCATTTTTCCAAGAGATTCAATTTCGAAAATAAGAAAGTTTTTGATAAAGAATAATGTCATCAAAATATATAATATGTTTTTGATACAGTTACATTGTTAATAGTTTATTTCAAAAAAGAGAGATATCAATTAAAATTATTTTTAGACAATCTGTAGAAGCTATATTAACATAAAATTTTTAAAAATAACCAAAAATTTGAAAGTTGTTACAGTTATATCAGTTTGCCACAAAAGAAAACAAATAAAAATCTTCTTTTTTGACGAGAATGCAACACTTATAAAGTATGGAAAAAAACTATAAAGTGCAAAGTAGTGCTCATTTATTGTTCATTGCAAAGCAAAAAAACAACCAGCATGATTTTAGTACTACCTTATTTCATACTTTAAACATTTGCGCTCAACAAAGTTTTGTTAATGTATTAATTAAACCCAAATTCCACTCTATTACTCGTAGTAAAACTGATTTTCCCTGGTTTTGGTTCGTAAGTTTACTGTAATTTTAATCCCTATAACTCAAAACATTTTGGACCAAAAGATTACATTTAACTTCAATTTCTGTTCAAAATCTGAGTTTTACTGTATTACACAGTCTCTAAGTGAAACGCATAAACTGAAGTAATAACCTTTTTGAGATGTATATATGCATCTTTCTAGAAGAACAGAAAACATTAATCGCCTGGATTTTTTTTTTGCTAGGGTATTTGTATTCAAAATGAGAAAAAAAACGAATGCATAATGTGGACCTTATTAATAATAATTTTGTTGTTTAATTTTACATGGAATGACCCAGGCTATAGTTTTTTTATAATTGATATGAAAAACAATTTGGCACTACTTTTCACTAGTCTCTTATGTAAGCATGAGCAAAAACAACTTACAAATGAAAAAACTTATTTAGAATAATAATTATACTCACTCAATAATGGATCTGTTCTTTTTTTTAACATTAGGAAAAAATCTGAACATGAACAATATCTTTTTTAGTAATTGTAACTGCAACAGTTATTTTTAATGTAATTTAACATAATCTTTAGTTAAATTAAAATTTTATTTCTAGTTATGGCTCATTGAGCACAAGGCTCTATTGAAGTAACAATTTCCTTAATAAATCAAAAAAATATTTGTTAATTATATAACATGCTAATTCTAGATCTTTTCAACATTAAAACTAAGTATTTTGTTAACCATGTTTAAATTAACCATCTTCTAAATGGTATAAAACCTGATATAATTAATGTGGAATATGTTCTTTGTAGTACAAAGTAATAGGTTCCTTCAGCAGTACTGAAAGGAAAATGTCGGTCTGGGTCATCCTGATGCTGTAACCTATCATGTGCCATTTGCTTTGCAACTGCATCATCATCCACATTATTCCCGCCTAGTGTTTCATAGATGTTGTGAAGAACAAAACAGGAGTAAATTATTAATGGGATATTCAAAAGACTCATATCCATCCTTTTGCTCAAAATTTGCCGTCTTGCCTTTATTCGTACAAAAGCACATTCAATTGGGTTTCTGGCACTCCTTAACATGTTATTGAAAATAACTTCCTCGTTTGTGTGTGGGTTTGGGTGTTGTTTCATGCAATAGGGAAGAAGTGGGTTAGCAGGGTCTCCTAGCAATATAAATGGAGTTTTGTCGTGTCCTGGGAGAAGCTCTGTTTATTCTTGAATTCGCAAAAACTCGTCCATCGTGAACACTTCCAGGCCACTTTACTTGACAATCAATAAATCGTCCTCTACATTTACAAACCGTTTGACAATTTAAAGTGTATTTTTGCTTGTAGCTCCAATAGTCGTGCGGTGATTCTGCTGGCTGAGATATATGTATATGGGTCCCATCCACACAACCAAATCCTTGTGGAAATCCATATCGGCTTTCCATCCGGCGTACTAACTTGGTCATTTCATTTGGTGTTGATGGCAACTTTATATACAATGGTCCTTAAATAGCAGTTATAGCATCACAGACTTTTCGAACTACGACAGAAATAGTACAAAGAAGTGCCCCAAAAGCTCTTGCTTTTTAAGAGTACAAGAGCAAGATCCTTCAGAGATAAAAAGACCAACCGGTTTGTTTTTGCGGTTCTTCATCAGGACTTGTTTTTTCTGTTTCCAGCTCTTAAGTCGGCATACTATCGTCCTCGGTTTATGTGCATTTTCTGAACGTCCTTGTTTCTTGCGCCGCTCAACTCAATGCACCCTTTCAATTTCAAGTTTGATTTTTAGCATTTCCTCTACCACTTTCTGTACTTTAGACTTAGTTTCTTCCCAAGTCTCCTTATCAGCAATCTCCGGGATTCCTTACTCTGATATTGTTCCGGCGAGATTGATTTTTTAAATACTCCGCCTTTAGATCTTGCACAACCAGATCACGGCTCAGTTTATTTACTGTCACAGAAAATGTGTTCAGTTGACACTCTAATGGTTTTAACTGGTCAATCTCTCGCTGAGAGTATTCCAGGCTGGCTCTTATCGCGGCAAAATTCTTAACAACCTCATCAACTTTGGTGGTCAAATAGTTTACTACCGTTTCAAACAAGGTCCGCAGAGTTGATTCTTGTACTTTAAATAGTTCCTTTCCCGTGGCCATGGACACATACTGGTGTTCGCCATCATCATCTTCGATCGTTGATTTATCAAGAGCTTCTTCAGCAAATTTAGATTAAGATCTTTTACTCATAGTTATGACAACTTTTACATAGGAATAAAAATGAAAGTGAAAACAACAAAGAGCAAATACAATATACAAGAAAAACATGAATCGACAAGGAGCTTCACAATTCATGACTGTTCTCAATGTTAACGCCTGCGTATGGGTTTGCGTTTGTGTTTGTTTGCAGCAGCAGTCGCTCTTATCTGCACGCGATGAGCAATGTCAATATCATTAAGTGTTATTCCGCCGACGCCCAGACAAGAGAATAAGTGGAGACGTTGCTTTGCCATGTCTTGAGATGATTCAATATCGTTAACTTGTGGGAATCCAACGATTTTCAGGTTGTAGTAATAGCTATACTGCTATAACGCTTCCTTGGCGCCAGTTATCTCATTGACTTTGACTAAAAGATTTGATAAATCTCTGCCAAGTTGGGATAATTTTCACTGCATGTCATCATATTCGTCACTAAGAAACTGTTGGCTGTGCTCAAGGTCATGATTCGGTGACGGGAAACCGCCATCTTGTCTCGCTGTAGCTGTTCTTTCCTCTTTAGCAGATCTTTTAGCTCTTTAAAATCTTCGGTTGGGGTCTCAAGCTTATGTTTCAAGTCTTCATTTGAGTCCATTTTAAATGACTGGATATTTGGTTTGGTCATTGTTAGATGTTGTTGAAGGTAACATTTCACTTAAATTTAAATCAGTTTGGAGCTCAAACATTTCTTGCGTGCAACCTGAAGTCTGCTGTTCGATCTTCAAGCAAATTCATTCACTTGAATGAAAAAGTTCGTTGTTATATTCTAAAATTTAATAGGTTATTTATACTCCAGACAGCCCATTTAGGACTGGTATAAACATTTCCTAGCGAGAAGTTTCGTTTGATGACCGTGAGAACAAAATCAAATTAAAACTGAAGCGCTTTGATTCAGTCTTAGTAGGGGAGAGTTACGGTTTGATTGTGGTATAATTTTGCGCTTTGTCCCCACGAGGTTTGACTGCCTTTGTTCCAGGCTCTCTCAAACATTTAGGAATTTTAACTGTTCAAAAAGTGGCTATTCAAGTCTGGTCACAGCTGTTTTTGACCATTTGATACCCGAACTGTGCCTTACATATCTGCCCAAAGCTCTACGAGGGAAATTTTGAACTGGAAGTTATATTCAAGGAGTTGTCTGGCAAATAGGTTGGGAGATTGAAGCCCGCTAATGGCAGTTCGCTTCCAATGCATCTTTTGGTATATTTGATAGTGACTAACACAAGTCAAATAAACTCGAACAGGGTTCGCCGAAACTGCATGGCTCAGGGGATTACTCAGAACGTCAAATAGACACGTCGTTCGTTTTTCTCAATCGTTATTTGGATTTAAATAAAAGAAAATATAGTACTATCAAAACTTCATACATTCTCTCTGATATTTCTACACTAAATTTCTCTATGCTTAATATACTACTCACCATAAGCTTGGGCTACCTGTGATTTGATGAATGTTTTTTAATATTTTGCCAGTTCCTATTTTGTAGCTGTTACTTCATAGCAGTTTTAACACGTGGGAGTGATTTCTAAATTGTCGAAACGTTTTGTTATAAATGAGGCAACTAGAATATACCTTTAGTTTTCCTTCAAAAGTTGTCATAAAAATGAGTTTTACTGTGTTTAGAAAAAAGATTTAAATGTATTAGGTAAGATTAACTATTTTTGTGAAAAAAGTTTAGAGAATCTGCCTCATTAAACGAAAGAAACAGGAAATCAGACTACTACCAGCACTTCAGTTATTATATTTTCTGAATGAAATATAATAAGAATACATAATATTTAAAAAGAAAGTTTGAGCTCTTTCGCTAAACTATATTTTACAAAAGTTGTTTATCAAAAGTGTAATTAAAATATGATATGCATCAAGCTTAAATAGTAGTTGTCCAGGGAAATATACTTGTCAAACCCTGATGGTTTATATTTCTATAAATTCTATCTTGTAAGCCTTAGAACTTAGATGAACATTTTCAAAATAGGTTTACATATTGAGAAAGTTTAAGATATGGTTACCATAGCAAAATATGTTCAAACTATTATATTCTAGTTGATAAGAAAATAGTTAAAAGAACTTTTCATTTGAAATATATCAGCAAATCAATGCGGATTTTGAATGAAGTAATAATTCAGATAAAGTATATATTAAGCAACATTAAAACTGTGACAGTTTTGGTCACCATGGCGATAGATTACTACCAAAACTGTGGTTGGTGAAATGTTGGAAAATTCAGCAATTGCAATGTTCATTCAACTTCAACAACATCCGTATGTATTGGTACAACTTCAACAATGTCTATTTAAATTCAAGGTATATATTCATTCAACTTCAACGATGTCTATTGAAGTTCAAGATATATTTTTATTCAACTTCAACGATGGTCGTCTATTAAAATTCAAGCTATGTGTTTATTCAATTTGAACGTCGTCTGTTCAAATTCAAGGTATATATCCATTTAATATCAACGATGGGGCTCTATTCAGATTCAAGCTATATATTCATTCAACTTCAACTATGTTTAGTTAGTTATCAGTGTTCTGTCTTGTGACAGGACCTAATTGTGGCATCCGTCTTCTCCATACACTTTTATCTTCTGCCCTTCTCTTCGTTTCTCATGTATATTTACGTATAATTCGAAAGTTCCCGGACAAAAACAATATACCTTACGCAGCAGGACGGCTGGTTGTGGACGGCGACCTGTAACAGTGTACGTACTTGGCGAGCACGCGAGGGATGCCGTTCCCGTCCTGAATGTAAACAAAGCTTACGCAGCCCAACACGACAGGACAGGACGTGAAGCAAAAATGGCTACATTCAGGGAGGCAAGAGAAGCCCTTTTGCTTGCTAACGACATAAATTTGATAGACAACAAAGAAATGTTTTTGCTTTACGACTTAAACACTTTGAAGAACCTCGTTATCCCGTTTCGGAAATACAACAAATTCTATCTAGACTCTCAATCAGACGACGGGTGCAAAAGCGAATTTCGTTTTTTATAGTGAAGAAGCTCTATGTTTGCTTTTGCGCCGATTTGCGTATCCCTGTAGGTACGAAGACTTGGTTTCGCAGTTTGCAAGTTGAGTGTGGTGGTGGATGAAAAGATGGACTTTACGGCCGCTTTGGACACTTGCTTTATTGTTTAAACTAACCATGGCTGTTTCAGGCTAATCTTGTTGAGTTTTCTCACCCCGAAAAGGAGTCGCTGTTGATAACTGCTAGGGTTTTATCGATTGGATTGTGCAACAAGTTACAAGGCCTGTTGTGAACATCAACGGGTGTTGTATAATGGACATCAGAGGGTACATGCAATTAAGTTTCAAAGCGTTGTTACACCCAAGGGCCTTATTGCTAACCTTTCTGGTCCTGTCGAAAAAAGAAGGCATGACAGTGGTATGTTGGCCATGTCTGGCTTGCTTGCAGTACTAAAAAGACATTGCACATCTCCAAACTGGCCAGCCTCTATGGGCCTGTTCACATGAGGCGAGATATCTCGGGGGCTAGAGATAACTCGGTCCCCCGAGATATCTCGGGCAGAGCTAAGTTTTTCTACATTTACTTTATGTTCCAGCCAATCTGTTGACATGAAGCCGAGACAACTCGAGGGTGCTAGATATCTCGGTCTGGAAGTTAGGGATAGCCCTAGAGGTAAAGTTGTCTCGGTCCATGTGAACGGTTCACACCGAGATATCTCGGTGGTTAGGGACAACTTCGTGAGTCATGCGCTTGCGTTTCTATCAAAATGGGACAAGACGGCAGTTACTTAACAACATTAACCGAGACATCTTGGGGTCAAGTTTTCCCATGTGAACCAGGGACAGTTTCATACCTACAACACCGAGATATCTCTACCCCCGAAATATCTCGCCTCATGTGAACAGGCCCTATGTTTATATGGCGACCCAGCCTACTCCCTGATAGTCCACCTGCAGGGACCATTTAAAGGTGCTGCCCTAACAGCAGAACTGCAACTTTTCAATATGTGTAAGTTAGAACTGCAGTAGAGTGTGTTTTTGGTGATGTTTTAGAATACTTTTCCTTTTTGGATTTTAGAAGAAATCTTAAAGTTGGGCTTAGTGCTGTGGGTAAAATGTATATTATTTTTGCTTTATTGAGAAATGCCTCCTCATGTACATATGGATCAACAACTTCTACTTTCTTTTCTGTTGACCCACCTTCGATGAAACAATACTATTTTGAACAAGACTGTTAAAAGCCAAATATAAGAACAAAATGATTTAAGAACCTACAGGCTGATTTTTGGCATTTTAATACCTAACAATTTTGAGAACCTATTTAACCTATTTTGGCCTTTAAAGAAACATTTGATTAAGTCTCATTCGTGTAACTCTTTTATATAATTTTGCATTTTACCTTTTTTTTACATAGGAATTCGTTTTTTATAAAGATGCAGTTTAAGATAGAAAATATGAAAAATATATTTCGTACAATAAAATACACAAATACAGTGCATGGGTAATCAAGTCTAAAAGTTAACTCTTTTTATACACAGAGTCAAATATCCCGTTAGCATTGAAAAATTAATAGCATTAATCCTATTCTGTGCTGTATATATATAATCTAGAAATATAAAATACTTAGGTGTACAACTGTAATCTTATGTCTAAAATGTGTATAATGGTTGTCCTTGGAAAAATAAGCTTAATTGAATAAATATCTATTATTTTCCAATTTCGATGTTGACAAGAGAACTGAACATGTTTCAGACGTTAATATAAAAGAGCATTCTTTATTCAATATTTCTTTGAATTCTTTAAGTTCTATATTTTATTTATAATTTTTGAATTGTATTTACTTTTTTTTCTTTGACTTTCATTTCAGTCATTATTCTAGATTACAATTTTTAAAAAGTACACAGTACTTTTTGTTCTTTCAATTTTCTATATTTATCAATTAAGTTATTATATTTAATTTTCCTTTATTTAAAGTCATTGTACATAATATACAATACATAATTTAAAGTGTTTTAATATTTATTTTATTGCTTAGCATAAATGGTAAACATTTCAACTATATAATATGCTACTGCCAAACTATTATATTAGTTTCTTAGTACATTAAAATGTAATTTGTGCCAACGGTGTTTGCTACAACAACCTCTAAAATAAGAACCTATTGAGAATCTAATCAGCTTGACTTGTAAATAAATAACCTAAACTTTAAAAACCTTTTCAGCTGGACATCAACTATTCTATGTTCTTGTATGCGAATCTTTAGACTGTAGTAAAGGCTTCTCAATTGTAACGGTTTGTGCTATAAATGAACTTATATAAACTTTGTGTCTGCCACATGTCAAGATATGCTTTTCAAATACTCCAGTTTTATCCTTATTTTTAATTTATTTTACTGAAATATTGTGTATTTAATTGGAATTCATTCCAAGAGAGACTGTTGCACCCTCCAGTTGATTTGCACCACGTTTTCTGGATAAATGACTGGATGATGTGTACATGTGGAATTTTACTTGTTAAATGTAAATTTTAAAACCAGTTTTTCAAGTAACATTTCACTTATATTCTATTTTTTTTTCTATTCAGGCTTTAAAAAGGCTTTCAATAGTTAAATCAGCCAAGTTAAACATGTGCAACCAGTGTAATATAACATTTATACCTTTAGCTCTTGGCTCAACACTTCACGAAGCAATCATTTCCTCACAATTGTGCACTGACTCTTTGGCCAAATTTTGGGCTTCTTCCAAACTCTCTTGAAACTTGCACAAGGAATCATAGAGCACCCGTATCTTGCCACTCTTTATAAGCATCCACCAACTGGGCAACCTCAAGGAAGCGTTCTTTAGCCAGCTGAAGATTCTCTTCGACACTTTTCTTTTTGTAATAGGGAGTCCACTTGGACACTATGTTAGCCTGTGCACAGGCTAGCAGAAGCTGGATTCGATCAGCGCGATGTTTGCGGCACCAAAGTTCGCATTACCTCAGACTCTTTTCAAACTGTTGTCGGTATTCTACCATCTCCAATATAAAAGTATTGGATAGATGCTGTGTTGGGTGTATTGGGCTTGGATTCAAAATTGTTTGAACTTCTTCTGCAGAGTTTTTGCTGGAACAACAATATTTCCCTGGCCGTCTCTTGTCTGAAAAAACTCTTTAAATCCTGACGTTAATTGTAACTTAATAGACTTATTTTGATACTCTATATTTTGGCTGACTTTCTGGTTGTGGTTGGCGATCTGTGGTAGAAGTTTTTCTGGCCTTTTTCCTGGAGGTGAATTCCCTAACCAGCCTTTTGGATTAAAACTTACTCATTCCCATGTCTATGGTATCTTTTTCGTCTAGATCCTCGAGATAAACAGTCTCTTTTATCCCCTGTATGACCAAATTGTTATAGAATTAATCAAGCAAAATGCCTTTAAGGAAAGTCAAGAAAGCAGAATCTCCCGCACCGGACGCTGAGGCCGCCATTTTGACCATGAGGTACTGAAAACTTGGAACGAGCTTCGATGGGCTACCTGTGGCAGTGAGAGGGAACTGGTGCCGGTGTGAGATGTTCGCAGATCTTTTAATAACAAAATTCTTCATTTCAAACATGTTTAAGTCTCACTTTGTAATCTGTCTGCTGCAGAAACTCATGAGAAGCTCAGGGAAAGAGCAGAAAGCGCCAGTTCAAGCCGATCACGAGCGAGAATAGAATCTTTTTCAAGTTTGCTCGACGAGCTTATTATACATTCATATCTTCCATTTGACATTGCATTTGAAGAATATGCTGCCAAGTTACCATTTATGGCTCAATCAACTAACCAGAAAAGTGCTCAAGTACAGTTCCGTGAATTTATCCTTTCCAAGAAAGGGCTCCCTGTTATTTTACTTAAAAAAACAGAAACCAAAGGTTAGTGCTGAAGCTGCCCATGCTATATAAGTAAAGTGTACAGTTCGATCTCTAAAGTGTGCCATTGAAATGTAGTATATTAAAATACAGAAGAAAATTGTCTTTACCTGGTATGAAAGTAACTTTTTACATGTTTTGTAGCTTGGATTTTGTAGATGATAAATTTCTTCACTGTCAGGATAGATAAGTGATGTGGAAAGATTTTTATATATATTCTTACAGTTCATGTAATCATTTGTAAAAGTTAGGTTGTCTTTTCTAACCTGAAATGCCTGTTAAAATTTCAAATTACATGTAATAGAAAGAACCTCTAAAATTTTCAACTTGATCTACATCAAACTTTTGAACATTCTGCACAAAAGTGTCGGGTTCGTTTAATATTCATATTTTATTGACACATTTAGATCCGCCTGAACTCATAAAATTCTGTCTTATTTTATAGTACGAGTTATCTCAAATTTGTATTTGCTATATAATAAACTTGTTTCACACTTGGGCATTTTGGCTTTAAAAGCAAGGACTTTTTTAAATACAATATAAATATTATATAGATGTGGTGTATAAACGACCGTTGGATTAAACGTTTTCGTTAAACTATTGACTTTTTGGATTATCGTGACACAGGGAAATGTTGTGTTGCTAACATTTGATTATGACTGTTCTCATAATGTATACCTGCCAACTTTTTCTGAAATATAGGCTTTAGATTTTTATCCTGGGAGTGCTGGGATTTCTGAAGATGACACGATCTTTTCCGAACGTTCCCGAAGGAGTCCGAAGTCTTCCGAAGAAGTCCGAAGTCACTATCATCAAGAAGTTGATACTCGAGGAACTCATTTTCCAAAGTTGTCACCTCATCCTCTTCCACGATTCCTGGAAATCTTTCCAGCAAGGCATAAATGTTTTCAAAAGTCGCCTTCGACCTGTTACCAACATCCAGAACTATTGCATTGTTTACAACTACATCATCATGAGGAAACATTTCTGTTACATAATTCAAGGCTCGTATGAAAAAGCTACGGACCTCTTGATA
>JAOTRI020107458.1:0-13402 GCA_028564885.2 Zoanthus sanctaehelenae | reverse complement strand
TAAAGCACCAGACGTTTTTGCTGTCACTGAAGTTAACCGGAACTAAACAGAAATCAGATGTTGCGGACAATAAAACCCCCCAACTAAGAACCTAAAAATGAAGAACTTGCTAGCCTAAAATTGGTCATTTATACCCCCTATAAACAAAAACCTATTTAGCTTAAGAAATTTAAACCAGGTTCTAATTATTTCCTAAAATCATACTTATCTGGCAAATACATTACAGCTGCATTGCAAGAATCATATTTGAAGAAAAAGAGCAGATTGTCATTGCTGTAAAACTGTTTCTTAAAGAAAAATGAGTGCAAGATATGTAGACTTACAAAATATACCAAGCAATGTGAAGATCAGCACAGTTTTTTCTCCAGGATTAAGAACACATTCTAAGGACCTAAATAGCCTAAAACTCTGTTAACTACCGTTTATATAACAACCTGTTTAGTCTAACTCCTGAAAATGTAGGTTCTTAGTTGCCGTTTTTTACTGTATACCAGAAACATTACGCGGTCGCGGTAAGTGTTACGGAGGACTGCAAGCCGTTTTGGCCACAGTGTTGTTCTGTCAAAACTACGAAGTTCAGTATTTTATCAAAGGAATACTAATAAAGTTCTCACCTGAACCTGTTGATTTCTATCCTCCAGAACTCTCAGTTTTTTCCGCTTGTTCAACAAGTCAAACACCTTACTACCGTATATTTCAAAGTAACTTGATGAAACAACCAAATCCTTGTTCTTGTATTTAGGGTTTTTTAAGTATTTAAACACATCATTCGCTGAAAGCCAATAAAAAATATATAAAGAAATAGATCAATTTAGCATTTACTAAAGCAATGAGTATCCATTATTTCAAGCTCTGATTGGCTACCGAAATTCAAGATTAGCGTAAGCCTACAACGGTCTAACACGCAGTCTTCATTTTGATTGGCTACCCTACCATAGGTCTATTTGTAATAGCCTACTTGTAGAGAAAAACAGATGGCGCATCAAAATAGTTATGAGTCCCGTTTTGCTATAGTATCAGAGGATTTCATCTATAATTTAATGTATACATTCCTTTACTGATTAGTAGGTTTATACTAAAACAATTATGGGCAATTTTAAGTTAAACAATAATTGAAAAGAAAGCTAAAATAAAAATCAAAGGTATCCTTGAACCTCTTTCATTGGTAGCACAATAAGAGCCTTTATATCTTGACTGTTGTTCATTGTTTAACAAACTGTAGGCATGATCAACAACATGTTCAGGTTTGCGAACATGGACTGAATATCATGTGACATATTAAACGTATTTCATTGCTAGCGGACCATTTAACGAATGCATGAATGCGCCTGCCGAGATCTGAAATAGAATACAAATTTCCCTTTACTTATGGCTGACATGCTGATCAGTCCCCAGCCATCCCAATAGCTCTTCACTAGCTAAAAGGTCAGTACAGGCTTCAAACTAGGTGCGTGCACACGAAAGGCGAAAGTTCTACAAGAGAACCACACTCGCACTGGGCACTTTCTTTCTCGTCTACGATCCACAATCTCTGCCGGTCCATCTGTCACTTACGTCAATATTTCACTATCATGATTCTCATTTATTGCTTGCGCATGCACGCTCATGAATGAGCAGTTAATGTCCTACCTGCCATGGCGTATATTCCTTTTGTACAGTCTTGATTCTTCCCACTAAACGTTCCACCCATTGTCTGTTGAAACGGAAATCAAAAGCGCAAACTTCAGGATGAAAATTAGTTTGAAGATACATAATATTTTCGGGATTCTTAGAATCCTGAGTTTGGACTCAAGTTCAATTCAGAGTTGAATCCGTGTTAAGGTCCGAGTTAATAAGTTTAATAATAATAAACAATGGTAGGGCACACGTGATTTTACCCCTTTCAACTCCAGATGAGCATGCCACACACCAGTGACACAGTAAACTACGGTTTATACGCCTGAGGCTATCTAAACGGGGTTGCCAAATGCCGACTGGGAAATAGTTAACGATTCTCATCAATTTTCCTATATACTGTATATACAATACCCAGTCTATCTAGAGTGTTAGGACACTCGTACGAAGGCAGGAGAAGCTGCCAAAACATGTCTGTAAAGAAACTGAAAGCTGTTATTTATGTGTTGAAAAATATTTTCAATTGTTTAATATGTTTTTATTACTGTCTCTGAAAGTAGAATATAGTACATAAGGCCATTGTAACGGGGTTAGGGTTTCGGTGAATCTAACTAAGATTTCATTTCGGGTTTTTACAACTCCCAATATTATTTTGAGCTACCTAAGTACTCTATAACATTTATATACCAGGACACTAACGCTATTACCATTAAACCATCAATGAAAGAAGAAAATAATGAAAAGAGCTTTACAGCTAGCCCTGCGTATGTGACAGAGACCTCATTAAATAAACAACAGATAAATTATTACAAATTAGCCTGTGCTTTCTTTCTATGGCTTTTAAATACGCTTACATCTAAATCTGAACGTGTGCGTGAACAGTCGCATGAGAAGCAATTAAGTC
Organism: Zoanthus sanctaehelenae; assembly: GCA_028564885.2. Lineage (NCBI taxonomy): Eukaryota > Metazoa > Cnidaria > Anthozoa > Zoantharia > Zoanthidae > Zoanthus > Zoanthus sanctaehelenae. The sequence goes on along the minus strand of JAOTRI020107458.1, from coordinate 10,884 downwards.
TGATAGCCAACGCAAAAACAATTAAATTAAGTCTGATGATGATGATAATGATGATGATGATGATGCTGATGCTGATGATGATGACGATGATGAAAATGATGATTGATGATGAGACTTATAAAGAAAATGGTGTCTCGCTCAGAATTTCCTTCTTACCATGTTTTCAAACTATGTTTGCTTTTTTGTAAAAGAAAAACATGGGGACTATTTGTTTGCAAATGTAGTCTCATTACATCGCAAAGTCAGTCAGTTTTCAAAAAGTAAGATTTCCGTGGTATATTGTTTTCTTCCTCGACAAAATTTTCTTAAAGGTGATTGCGAGTAGCACATATTTCTTGTGTTAAAGCAATTTATAAACAGCAAGTGCGACAAACACAACCATTTGAGTCAGGTCTAAGCATTCAAAATTGTATGCTAATGAGTATTACTTTTATAAGTAGATACGTTTTTAGTAATTTTAGGAATTTCTAATTACTTTCTACTCCTATAATACACTGTAAAGTATAACAACAAGTAATCCGGCAAAAACCAAACATTAAGAAAAATAGTGTACTAAGAACTGGATTTTGATCGAGAACCAACCACACTCAAACAAGATCTCCCCGCAAAAACTGTTATATCGTACAAACGCGCAGGCTCCCTTATTAAACTGAAACATCTAAACACCTCGTAATGGAAACCCGAATCCTACAACAAACAAGGGAGTTGTTAAACAAATTACTAATGATGTAAGGGAGTTTTGTTGGCCTTTCACCCCACCATAACAACAAATACTTCTGTAGTCCATATTTCACAGACTGTAAAGTACAACATTACGATACTTAGAACTGTGAATTTTTTTTTAATTTCAGCATTTTGTATCACCTGCAAGGCTAATATAAGTGACAGTCAATCGTATTTCTGACTCACATGTGTCTTTCCACTTCCGGTTTGTCCATAAGCAAAACACGTGGCCATGCCTTCGTTAAAAATCGTATCCACTAATGGTCTAGCAGTATACCTGGATACGGACACACGATAATAAGAAGTTACATTTATAACAATGAGTCTATTAGGTTAAGGCTTATTGCAGATCATAACACACTGGTATGGACTTATCAACATGATTTGAAGCAAAGAGCAGGCGTGAAGGCAACCTTTATGTCATTATGCCCCGTCTTAGCAGGAGTCTTAGTTACAACTTTATTGTTTATTAGACGAAAGGTATATACCATAAATAAACTCTCACTTTCATTGCCTCAAGATCGATTTGTTGAAGAAGTACATTTTCTGGGGAGTGCATAGGTGCCTTCAGATCTTCCCTGACGCTAGAGCCTTTCGTATCCGGAATAATGGGCCTTGACTGAAAGAAGTAACGCCTTCCAGATACCATTAACAAACTGTGTCATAAACTAAAACTGACGAGGACAACAAAGACAATAATAAAATACAAGTTCAAACTAATTAATACAAAAACTTTGGTTTTGAAAAGGCGTATACATCAGGGACCCGCTGTTCTAATTTTTAAGAATAAATCTAAGGAGGTTCGACAACAACATGAAATGCATTTTCTGTATTTCTGATACTTTTTAATACTATAATTATTATAAAGACTGACCTTTCCCGCTAACCTCTTTCTAACATAATTCAACGTTATTAATTGTATGTTCGAATGAATGCTTTTTCCTTTTTTCACAGCAATTCATACTTGTCTTAGTTCACAAAAAGAACCTTCCTTGCCATGAATACGTTCAAACTACAAGTTTATATACCTTACCCAGTCTTCCTAGCACTATATCAGATTTTTAAAAGCACCTCAAGATTTTTACCCCAAATGTAGATCGTATTTTAAGGCAAAAGCTAATGACAGATTGTCTGATTAAGTGCTTTTATGTCATCTTTTTATATTTTTTTTATGTATTCTTATTCCATATAGCTTTTTAATATGTTTGTAATAACTTTTATACTATTTACAAATATCTAAAGATTTGTAAATTTATAGTAACCTAGTTTTTATGGCTTAGAAGAGCCACCCAGTGGAAAGCCATTAAACCATTATTATTATTATTATTATTATTATTATTATTATTATTATTATTATTATTATTTTATGACATGTCACATGACTATTAAAAACTGCCCAATCTTGCGCGCGTTGTTATAAAAAGCGACGATCATACCACGTCACAGTCAAGTTTTTCAAATTAATTTTACACTGTTTGAATGAGTGAAAAAAAGAATATCTGTTGATGTTTACAAGACACAATTTAACCGCGTCCGCTAAACTTATTGTGAAATTTGCACATTGGTGCAGATGTAAAAGTTAAACTTAGGAGTAAAGCGATGCACCTCTTGCTCGCTATGTGCGAAGGCTTGTAGGCTTCTGAAAGAGAAAATGTAAAATTTAAATTTAAAAAGTTAACAAAATTTCTCTGTAACAAAATCATGTCAAAGTTATCTTTTTTGGCTGTGATACTTAATGAAGAAGCTCAAACTTGTTTGATCCGATCAAATGATCAGCACTTTTAAAGAATTAGAAAATATTTTTGAAAGAGAAAACATTCAACAGTTTTACAACTCAAGTTCAAAAATATTTAAAATTGTATATCTTAAAATGTTTCCATAAGCCTAGTGCAATTAACACATGAAATTGCCAGATGGTTCTTGCTTGTTTTCGTATCTCCATGCCGCTGTTGCAGAAATGATTAGTCATTGTTTAAAAATCGACAGCTAAAGACACAAACAATTCGATGTTATTGAAATTGAATCGAAAATTAAAGACAAAGTTAACCAAACTTTTATATGATAGCAAGTTTCTTCCTGGTTTTTTTGTATCACAAACCGTTGCTGAACAAAAGATCTTTTATAATATTCAATCGACAATTTTGATACAATCCATCGCCATTTTTAGAATTCTATCAATACAATCTTTTAGAGTTTAAAACTGTAGATCTTAAAATGCTTGCATAAACCTAGTTCATTTACATGAAACCCTGTCAAAGCCGCTGCACGTGCTTCTTGCTCGTTTTCGCACCTTCATACAGCGACTCTAGAATTCGGCGGTGCCGCGAGTATTTAGTTGAGAACACGGAATTTAGCCATGGTGAGCCTTAAACTATAATGTTTGTCACACAGTTGGATAAAATATATACTCAAAACTGAAACTGCACCATGGGAAGAAGAAATCCTAATTGTCGAGTTCATAGGAATTTTCTCAAAAGCATTTTAAGCCATCGTGATGTTTGCAGCGTCCCCGTGATTTTTTGTAAGATTCAATCAACAACTTTAAAACATTTCATCGACATTTTTAGAATTCAATTGATAAATAATTTTACAAAGAGGTTTAAACTGTAGATCTTAAAATGCTTGCATAAACCTAGTGCAATTACATGAAACCCTGTCAAGGCCGCTGCACGTGCTTCTTGCTCGTTTTCGCACCTTCATACAGCCACTCTAGAATTCCGCGGTGACGCGAGTTTACAGAAGACTCTATAAAGAAACACGGTATTTAGTAAAAACCGCTGTATTTCGTTGAGAACACAAAATTTCATCCGTGGTGAGCCTTAAACTGTAATATTTGTCACATAATTGGATAAAATATATATTCAGAACTGAAACTGCACCTAGACTAAGAAATCCTAATACTCGAGTTCAAAGGAATTTTCTAAAAATCATTTTATAAAACATGTTTGCAGCGTGTCTTTATTTCAATGTTATTTTATTACACAAAGTTACTAGTTAGAACAACATTAGAAAAGTACACCAATTAGCATTTAACTATTGACATGAGCTCTGAATAGGTTTTTTCTATGCCGTTATTAAATATCATCACACCAAGACACACAGCCAGATGAGTTTTATGTTGTGAAGTAAATTGGACGCAACCAGCTAAAAATGCTTCGCTTCCAAGTTCGGCAAAGACTGGCCTGACCACCTCAAAGACTTCTGGGGGGATAGGGTCTTTAATAGGGACATGGGTTTGTTTTTCCCTGGCTGAGCTAGGTCAACTTGAAATGAGCACCATGATTTGGAACCTTTTGGGCAGTCTTCATGCATTGGCTTCTGCAAGGTACTTGAATAGTGTTTCAAAATTGCCATTGTAGCAGTACCCATTGCTTTGGAATCTCCCTTGTTGTCTTTAAGGGATTTCCCATAGAAATTAATGAAGGCTGTTATTCGGTCTAAAGTTTGACGCCCACGGCCTCCAATCCCAATCCTGTCTCCAACTTTTTTACTTGGCAAACAAAGTAACAAGTTATAACTATTAACCAAGAAAAAGCGTCTTTATTTACTGCTTTTACATTTGAAGCTTATAATGTCAAAAATATCGCAAATCCTTCTGCATAAACTGTTATACAAGAGTATTAGTTTCAATTTCCCTTTCAAAAACAACAAAATATTTTTAAAAATTCATAATTTTATAAAAAAATTAACAAATACTTTTTATAAAACTAATTTTATTTTACATTATCATTTTTATTATTGTTAACAATAACTGTGTGCAGTTTACTCTTTTAAGGTGTTTAATGTGGCAACTGAAAATTATTTACTACAAGCTGATTTTGAAATTTCCAAATAAAATAAACATGTCTGTCATATTATACTGGCCTTTGTACTTGTTGATCAAGGACCTCAAATTGGAGCCCATTGTTTTGGTGACGCGATTTATACATTCCTCTTTTGGTATGTAAACTACACCTCCATATGGCATAGCTTTTACAACTGCCGAGTATGCTTTTGAGTTACCATCACCAACATAGGGAATGTAGCGAAGTTTTCTCCTTTCTTCTGATTTTTTTAAAGTTTAAGTGCTCCTGCAGCTTTCATATCCTGTATAAGTTAAAATAGATCTACTTATAAAACTGAAGTGTTCAAAAAGTGTCCGACATTCGGTTGCAGTTTCCAACAGTCCGACAGGGGTTCTATAAAACTCCATGTCCAACAGTCGATAAATTTCTCAACAATCCAAAATATCGGAAGTATAAACCAAACCAGGAATCACTCTTAGGGTTAGTAGTAAACCCTGTTAGGGTTTGGATAAGGACTATATCTTGGTATATTTGATTTAATGTCGAGCTCAGAGTTTTATTGAAACCCTATCTAACTGTTGGACTCCAAGACATAGCCATTAATCTATGTCAGTTATATTAAATGGAGGAAAATGACTAATTATATATTGATTGCATTAAAAGTCTTTTTTGTAGTCAGAAAATTTAAAAGTAAATGCGAGTTGTTTTTTTAAAATTTACCATCAATTTATGTAAAACCCTAGGCTGGGTTGTTCGTGATTATTATAATTTACCTTAAGATAAATTAAAACATTCAAAACATACTTGCTTTTTATATCAATAGAACACATTTTAAATAATCATAAATAAACCAGCCGAGAATTTCATATAAATTAAAGGTAAATTAAAAAAAAAACCCTCACATTTACTTTTAATTTTCCAGACTATATAATTTTAAGATTTACCGACCGATTATGTAAAAATTACTGTAATAGAAAACAGTCAAAAAAGGATTTTAATGCCCTGGTTCAGTGGAGAAACTAATGTGTATGTTTGTTTTTGACTTCTCCAATTACAATATTAATTTGATAAAAGAATAAATATCTTACCGAAGCACTTCCATCATGATTCAAGTAGCAGTTTTCGTCAGGTTTAATATACCAAACTAGGCAATCCTTTTTGGTTATTTCCTCACGCCGCCGTCTTCCCTCCATTACTGTGCAGTGGAAGCATGAGCTGGACAAATAAATAATACCCAAAACTTATCCTGTGAGAATTGATATGGCAGCGACAACACCATCATGAGCACACCAACCTCTGCTACTCTACGATCCATCTATGGTAACTCCAACGTCACATATCTTGTTTTTCAATTCGTAAGTTTTGCAGTCCTCGATGTCTCCTGCTCTGATCAGCGCTTCCTTGGCCGTTATGGCCGCACTTTCAAGAAAGATCTGTAGGAGATCAGTTGTTTTTTTTGTGTGCTTTATAGATTGGTCGCGGCAGATTTAATATGCTACAAAACTTCTTTGCCGCAGAAAAACCTTTTCCGATAGTTCTGAAGGCAAGCACGGCAGCACAGTTCAATTTAAACATTTTCCCCTGCTTTTTGGAAGTGTGAAACTCTGAAGGATATTTGTGAGAGCGACATGTTGTATTCTTGCATCGAAGTTCCCATGATGCCTCAACTGCAATTCTGCAAGAGATTTGTTTAGTGTAGACGAATTACGCAGGAGTTATTGTTTATTGAACCCAGTCCCCCATGCAGCCGTGGCAGTATAAAAAAATGACAACATCGAGATAACACGTATAGCTGACCTTTCCTTTCTTAGCTCACATTACATACTGAAATTTTGTTTGTTTGTTAATTATGATTTAGAAAAAATTTTTATAATTCAGTGAGGGAGGGCCTTTTTTTTGTAAGGGTTAATGCTTTTGCGGACTGCTGAGTTAGTTCTGAAACGAACTGCATCTCCAATTACCAAAATAATTTTGAAGCAGTGATATTTCTAAGATGGAGTTTGAATGGTTAAACGAGTATGACACAAATGCACAGAAAAGGAAATAAAGTGTCGTAATAATGAGCTGCCGGTCGAATGGCTTGTCACTCTATAATTGTTATGAAACTTTTTTGTCATCTATTATTTTTATTCAAAAAATCTAAAAAAGCCAATGCGCTGGCAAAAATCAGTGCGCGCTGATGATAAACCAGAATTTTTTTAGGGGCCTTATACCAAGATGATAATTGGAAAGATGATATCATCTTGTTACCAAACTTTAGCTTTGCAGATTTAACAATGTATTGGTTTTTTCTCCTAGCCCCTTTACACACGAATCATTGAAGGCATACAAATCATTGGAGACTTATAATTATTTCTCATGTTCAGGATGTATACCATCATAATGTCGATGATACTGATTTTTGTTTTATTAAGACGAAGGTAACTATAATTTCTGTATCCATTAAATAAATCAAAATTCATTTAGTCTTCATAAAATTGAATCCTTATTTTTTCAAACTTACGTTTTTGCCAAGCCCAGCGTCAGGGACAGAGGGCTGAATGCTATGATGTCTAGATAGCAATGCATATGACTGGTTGGGTGCTCACAGCCATCTACTGTTGCACTGCAAGTCTTGGTTCAGCCTGCAGTCATATAGCTCACTTTTGTTTAAGCTACAAGCGTGCTCCGCAGTGGAACTCAATAAGGTTGCTTGCACTAGCAAGCTTTGCTCCTGGAAGAAATCTCGAACTAAGGCGGAACCAGCTCCTCTGAAGTGTAAATTTTAAACGACCAAAGATAAATAATACTATTCCAAATGTTACTGATGAAACTTCATACAGTGAACTTACAGGTTGCACAAATAAAGCAGCAGAGAAGGATAAAGATGACCCTATTTTACAAGAACTATTTGAAACAGCAAGTGATGCTGCGATGTTTAAAAGTATACATTGGCCAAAATATCAAAAATTGGATGATAGTGAGACTGATTCAGGTACAGAAACATAAGATAATTTATACCTGAACCTCAAATGTCTCTTTCAAAAGTTGCTATCCAGAGGTTTGAGGAATACAGTAAATCACTGCATGAAAATCAAATAAAAAGGCTTATTGAAGTTACGGCATCACAAAGTCAAAGTCAAATATGGAGCTTGCATAGAGCAGGCCGAATAACAGCCTCAATTTCAAAGCTTGCATCATCAACAAACATAAATATTCCATCAAAAACATTTATTAGCACTTGTATGCAGTATAAAGAGAATATCTCTGTACCTGCCACAAAATATGGGCTTAAATGGGAATCAAAAGCAAGAGAATGTTATTGTAAAATAAATGAAGTATTACACACAAATTTTTAAGTTACAACAACAAGCCTTCATATATAGGATTTCTTTTATCTGGGTGCCAGTCTTGTTGAATGTTAATGTCATGGCTCTGGTGTTTTGGAATTAAATGTCCATTTAAATTTCAGAAATCTTTAGATGGATGGAAAGGTGCCTCTAGAAACCCTATAAACAGAAAGGGAGACAAGATTCCATCTCCTCAATACTGTTACTAGGTACAGCGCCAAATGCTTGTAACAAAGAAAAATTACTGTGACTTTTTTGTCTGGTCAAAGGGTGAAAAAACATCAGATACATTTCTACTGCGTTTACAAAAAAATGAAGAATTTTGCAATGAATTAATCAAAAAGCTGGAAAATTGTTTTTTTCATGTTAATTTACCTGAATTGGTTTCCAGGAAAAACGATCCAAAGAATAAAAAGGCAGAAATATTGTATTGTATTTGTAGAAAACCATACTTTAGCCCTATGATAGCATGTGATGAAGCAAAATGTAAAATAGAATGGTACCATTACTCATGTGTAAACATTAAACCAGCCCCAAGAGGCAACTGGATCCGCTCAGATTGTAAAAGTGAAAATCGTAAAAAGAACCTGTAGTATATATCTATGTATAAAAGCTGTAGTATATGTACATGCAGGTTGACCCATTTAATTTTGAACCTTTTGTTTTTCTAACAATGCATACACAATAAAACTTTTACAACTTTTTAATAGCTCTCAATAAACTTCATAATAGGGTTCTTTATAAAAACATCTAAAAGAAATGTTTGAATCTTAAATAGGGTTACAAACTTTTGTGTGTCACCCTGTTTAGAATAGTAGAATAGATATATTATGTAATTATTTTAATATGACATCTTCAGAGAAGAAATTGTTTCCAAAAAATTTCCAGAATTTATTTGAGGCAAAATCCACAATGATTTCTTCTGCAAACAATTTGTTTCCTTGTGCTTCTAATTAGAAGGAAGTGAGTTACTTTTCTTTTTTTTAAAATAATAGTCATCTTGTGTTCTTTGTATCTTTACTAGACATAATTTTTACAAATGTTATCAACTGAACAAATCACAACCATTATGTCATCCAGAAGATCAACTTGTGTGATTGGAATAGTTCTGTTAATTAGCTCAAACTTCTTTGTCCTACCAATCACTCTTTCAACATGAGTGTTTACATTTACAAGTCTACGTGATTTGTCAACTTCACATTGTGAAAGCTGCTTTTTACCTGTAGTAAAGGCAGGAATCTCAAGAGCAGCCCCCTTGCAAGCCAACTCTTCAGCTATTTTGAAACCTCTATCAGCAAGCACTAAATTTCCAATGTCAAGCAGATTAAAAAATCTACACTTGTTAATTATGACTTTATAAAAAACACGACCTCCTCATCCATTTGATAAAAACGATATAGTACTTACAGGAGTTATTGCGATTAAATATTTAATTGTGTTGTGGTTCTTGTAGGAGGACCAGGTTTGTGTTTTATAAAACTTCGGTGCAATCAATTATTGCCACACAACTTTTATCCTTTCGAAAGCAAGTAGGAAGATTTTGGCGAAGTGTATCCCTTTCTTGCCGTTTACTTAATGACACAAGTTGCTGGGACATTAATGGTATCCAGGTTCTGAATATTAAAGAAGCGGTAGGCTTTCTGATCATAAAACGAAATGCTTAATCTTTTATAAGAAATCTTTTTCTCAGTCTCATCAAAACAAGAAGAAGGTGATCTTCACCAGTAAATCGAGATGTTTTCATTGGCATACTTTTCAATACCTTGAAAGAAACTTGAATCGAGCAAGATTTATCCCAGTATAAAATAACATTTGTTTGGGATCTTTTTCAAACATAGCCAAACCAAATCTTTTCAATTTAAGTCTCTGTTGATGTCTTACTAACTTGGTTTTATAACCAATAATTTTTCTTGAAGTCACTGTGAATGCTGAAGATGTTTGGATTTGGGTTCCTAAAAGATATAAAAAAAATTTCAGTTAAAATGCTTAGAAAAATTAAAAAGCGTTTGCTGGGTTTAATTTTTTCATGGAAACTTTACGGAACCGGAACGAGCATCACCGTGAAATTTCGAGGCCTGCTTAAAAATAATTTGACAAACTACAAGATCATGGACTTGTACATGCGTTTAAAGAAACATTTTAGGCAAAAATTATCAAAAATAAATAAGGACACAGTTTCAGATGTTTTATCTGAATGACGATATTGTGGTGCATCGTGAATCGCTTCAACTTGATATGACTGTTGATTCTCTGCTGAACTTTCCTTTTTGTCATTAGTTTTTTCTGTTGAACCTGAAGCATCAAGTTTCCTTCTTTTTTTAGGCCTTTCAAATCCTTGCGGCGTTTGTGCAGTAGTTTTTTTTTTCTGACATAGGAGAATACACTAGGTACATGGTTGGGATTACTCGGATCATTGGACTTCTTTCCTGAGAAACTAAAATTACTAATTATTTCAAGAGACACCAATCTATGACTCAAAAACGATTTTATCTATGATATATTTGGGGTGCTTTAAAAAGGTTACACAGCCCAATCTACTAGGTAAACAAAAAATAAAATAAAGAAAAAAAACTAAATATTCCATATGCTTTTCCAGTTGGACTTTTTAATATCTCCAAATCGATTTCTTCAGGTGCAATGGATTGAAAGCTAAAGAGCCTGGATTGGTAAGTTTCGGCTAATAATTCTTAAATGAAGCCGATGAATTTAGCATTTTAGCGGCTACAGCACTATGTTGACGGCGCTGGAAAAAACGTTTGTCATGGTATTGGTCTTGTTTTCTCGTCTATTCTGAAATATATTCTCACTCCAATTCATTAATCAATATTAGCACAGTATCGCCCACTCAACATTATCTTTTTATGCTCAATTTGGTAATAAAAATGTAAATTCTACACCGTAAAAGAGAAATACTTTCTGACGTTTCGGACGTTAGTCCTTCGTCGGAGTAAAGGGAAAAAAAGAGAAAAGGTAGAGTTTATATAGGCAGAGAGATGAAAAACTAGCCAATAGAAACAAGGTAGCCATGGAAATTAAAAACAACGAAC
>JAOTRI020107447.1:0-13402 GCA_028564885.2 Zoanthus sanctaehelenae | reverse complement strand
CTTTGATTGTTAGTTGTAAGGTCTTTGTCAACTTCACAATAAAAGTTAGTATCGGAAAGTTGACGAAGAGCCTCCTGTTTATATAAGTCAGCACGCCAAACAACAACTGAGCCGCCTTTGTCGGCGGCCTTAATCACAACATCGGTTCGCTTACGCAAGTTACGAAGAGCCGTCCATTCTTCCTTGAAAAGATTAGAAAAGCTAAGTTTACGATTAAACTTAGTCCATGGATTTCATAAGACTTCCATTGGGGATTATAGTTCATAATTTCTTTCGAATGAGTGTTTCAATCTGGGGTAATGTCATTTAATGAAGTCTGATCCTTGTCCTAAGTTAAAAGAATGACTTTTTAATCAGTAAATTACCAAGGGATAAAAATCATTCAATTTAATGTTTGTTTGAGTATTGTGGGACACAGATCAACAAGCAGAATAAGGAAAAACTAAAATTGCAATTTTTTGGCATTTGGAAAAAATGGAGGTTGGTTGCGTCCGTCGCCCAAAACATTAATTTGGGAAGGCCTATGTGACGGGTTTCTAGAAAAATCTCATGAATAGACTGTTAATCGATTTTTCTTATTTTCTCGTCTACAGCTCCACCTCCGTCACCAAGAGATCTGAAGCTGATAGAAGCCAAACAGTCTCGTCTCCAGTTCTCTTGGAGTCCTCCAAAGCTCCAAAATATATATAACATCACTGGCTATTCTATGCAGTACCGGAAAAACGGAAAGGGTAATGTAACCTCTAGCCCATTGCTTCCTGTTGATCAACACCGTTGTGTAATAAAGGATCTCGACTCTGACACGTCATATGAGGTGGTTGTAGTAGCGCATTACAGAGAAGGTACAGGAACAAGCGAAAGTCTAACGGCAAAGACAACAAGTAAGAAATTAAGAACTAGCTTGCTAGTAGACCACTTGGACTACAAGTCTGTTGCTTCTGAGGCGGTAGGCCGAATGAGCTATTATAACTTGTTATCCTTGTGGCTGAGAGATCTAATTCTTTAGATTGAATATATTAATCTGTTAAAAAAGGATGTATTTGTTAAATTATCAACGAAATTATTTGAGATTTAATTTAAGTACACCTGGACTCATTACTATTTTGATCCTCCACCTTTTCTCTGCTAGCAAGCTAACACAAATAGCCCTCTGGTAGAGTAGCCAATCAGAATGCAGGATGCGTGTTAGAACGTTAGTAGGATTTTATTAATTTCAAATAATCCAGAAGGAACATCAAAACTAGTTTATATTAGTTTCCACTGTCCATTTAGACTTCAAAACAGTCTCTTCCTTGGCCAGGAGATCAAGAATCATATGGGAAACTGGGAAGAGGAAATGGACGGGCGAACAGGAGCGAAAAGAAATGGGTATGAGTGATCAATTCACTTCCTAGCCACAGGCTAATGTTTAATCGCTCGGTGACTCAGATCTTGGCGTGAAAGTCGGATTTGCAGAGTACCCGGAGAAGTCAGAGATCGACAAATCTCAGCCCACATGCCGAGCTCGTGAATCGATCCTGGGGTTGTAGAGGTGGGAGGCATGACAGATGTCCACTATACCAACCTGACTCCATAATTAGTGTTCTATCCAGTTATGTGTAATTCTCACCCGCTTAACCCAATAGAAATCGAATTTAGTACCGCCTAAGGGCAATCTGGATCGTAACCTATAGAAATCGAAGATTAGTACCGCCTACAAGGGCCATCTTGATCGTAACCCTATAGAAATCGAAGATTAGTACCGCCTACAAGGGCCACCTTGATCTTAAAGGTTTAACTTTAGCTGTTTTGATAAAAGTTACTTCGTATTTTCTACCTACTGAGTGGAGTTGGTTTTGTTTGGTACAGGTTGGACATCAATAATCATTATGGCAACTGCTATTCCTATTGGTGTCATATTTATTGTGGTTATCCTATTCGTCTTATGGAGAACAATATCCCAAAGGAAAAAACAGGAACACCTAGAGGCTGAACTACATCAGGTAAGAGCATTTTGTGTTTTTACAAAAACACCTCGCAATTAAATTAGATATGGAGAATACAAGTAGAGAAAAACTCCTGTCACAATGTACGCTTTGATTGGTTTTACTGTGCGCGAGTTAATAAGAAAGCTGCAACTTTTTGCAAAATAAGGAAAGCTTGAGTGAGTTAAGATGACCTCGCACGACGTATAGCAACACTTCACTACATAAAGCAACTTTGCACAATTTAAGGTAACTTTAAGTGACTTAAGACAATTTAAGCAACTTTGTGCAACTTATCGCGACATTGTGCAACTTAAGGCTACCATTTTAAGGCAACTTTGTGTCTTTGAACAGGCCTTTTAATTCTTCCAGCATCTCGTGTTGCTGGATTGAGAATTGCAAAGAGTAACGACAGGGCGTTAAATCATACAAAATGAAAGACATGAGAAACCGAGAAAGGTCACCTTTGTAACGAAATCTAGGAGAAGACAATATATGTAGCAAAAGTTAATAATTCGGTTTAATGTTGAACCATCTTCAGGCAATGAAAATTTACAAGAGCATTCTTTGTTAGTAGGTTAAGTGCAATATTGGCTGAGATTTAGTAAGTGGAACAATAGTTTTGTTAGTAGGTTAAATGCAATATTGTGTGACATTTAGTAAGTGGAATAAAAGCTTTGTTAGAAGGTTAAGTGCAATATTGTGCGAGATTTAGTAAGTGGAACAAAAGTTCATCTAGTAACTACCTCTCAGTCGGCTATTAGCTTTGAAACCAGTGTCCGTTACATCAAAAGTAGGATTAACTAGTGAGAGAACATTACTATTTATAATTATAATATAGCTATGATATAACGCGTGCTCTGATTGTTTCAAATCCCTTATTCTTTGCTTTATTACACCGATAAAGTCATGGTTTTCGTTTGCTTGTTTTGCCGCTTGTTTTGTTATATCATAAAAGCATTAGAGCACAACTTTCTATGACTTTAGGGCAAAATAGAGCACTTGTGATGTTGGGAGAGACACTCGAAACGTTTTAAAATCACTCGCCTACGGCTCGTAATTTTACAACGTTCTCGTGTTTCTCCCAACATCACCAGTGCTCTATTTCGCCGATAAAGTTATAGAAAGTTGTGCTCTAATCCTTAAATAAAATACAATATTATCAAAACAATTTATACTGTCACTTTAACACGCTCGTGTCTCCCACAATTCTCACACTGAAAAATGACTTATAATTTTGTGGCTACTATACTCGTTCGAAACGTCAGTAACTTTTTAGTTTTTTCTCTTTTTTATATTTATAAACATAACTTACATATTTATCACTAAATTGTTTCTTTAGAAACGATGACGCAGCTCACACTAGTTTACCGCTAGTTAGGTTTCTGCTTAAATTGTATGCAGGGAACGTCTCGCATAAAGCATTCAATTTCCTACATTTTTTTAAGTCCCAGAAGAGATTTTTGCCCATTCCCAAGAACTTTCTTGGGCTGGAATTTTGTTTTTAACCAATTTAAGGTGTTCAAGCTTCACTTTCAAATGCCTAAATAAAACGTTTGTTTTGTGTAATGTGTTCATATATAGCTGTCAACTCTACCGCATTTGGCGGGAGTTTAAAGATTTTCAACCCGAAACTGAGTGACGTCACGGTTAACGCATGCGTAATCTTGTCTTTCTTTTATTTCTGCTGTTATTTTACGGGCTCTCTACTTAGTGAAGCTTCGTTCCAGTAAAAGTGAGTATTGAAACATTTCCATGTAAAGACGGAACCAAATTTTGTTTTTCATTCCGGATTGAACTTCATTCGGTCTCATGTAAACACACTCTAAATTACAAATGATTGCCAGTTGTTTATTCAAAGAATATGCGTTCGAGGTACACAAATCCACATCCCATTAAGCCTCAGATCTTTCAGCAGAAAATTTTCCAGACGAAAACCTTTTTTAAGTTGTCAGGCGTTAACTTGTTCTAATATTTGCTGACAGTAAATCTCAGGTTGATTTTCAAGAATTGTTATAAAAAATCTTGAATTTGTGCAACCAAAACGTACGCACGGACTTGTTCTCAGATTCTTTTTAGTTTTTGATCAAATCTCAACGTGAATCCTTAAATTGAACTTGAAATATTTCAAACTAAAATCTTAACATGTGACTGTTTATAGATTGTTCCTATTTTGAGGCAAATATCAACTCGAATGTTCTTATAAAGCTGTCTTTTTTCCTGAAGAAAACTTTATTCTGGGCATGATTTTAGTTTATTCCTAATTGTTGGAGAAGTATCTACGCAAGCGTTATCAAAAATGTGTTTCTCACAAAATGGCGAATGAGTCCGAGCGAGTGGAAAATACGTTTTTAGTTCACGAAGTCATAAAATGGCTTTTATTGTTTAATGTTAAATTGCTGTTCACATGTCTTATGCCCCAGGGTATTTTGAATTTTATCATCTTTCATGGAAGAAGACCTAACAAGATGTAAAGTAGGAGTAGTTCATTGCACCTAGTAGAGCACAATTAGCACTTTATTCGTTACAAGACTATTCGCTTAAAACATTTCGCTCCCGTTTCCCCCATTCTCCCAATTTTAAGATGCAGAGCAACGTTCACCCCACCCATTCTTCTCTAAAAAATCTAAAAAATACAGCTGTAATCAAATGTCGATGTTTACACAGTTACAAGCAAACGGAAATCGTACGCCTATAATCAGCCATTTCGTTCTGATAACCTCTTATTACTTAAAGGGAACCACGGCTGACAATACTAATCTAAAATAAAAGTTTCCTTGGACTTATGTCAATATCAGCAGTTCAAAGTTGATAACTCTCTGTATATTCTTCACGCCAAATATCAAACTGAGAATTGTCAAATTTGAGCTGCTGATGTAGACACAAGTAAAAGCCGAAGAGGATCTGTGGAACAAGGACCTGGGATTTAGTAGGAATAAGTTGAACTCATCTTCATCTTTTTTTGCGTTACTCTGGGGGGCTGGTCACCTCGCTTAATATTTAGTAAGTTCATTTTAGAGTGGAGGGTATCGCAAAAAAAAAAGGAGGCGGCATGACCTTCAGTGGAACTTACTAACAGTATAATGCAAAGAATAAACTCAGTATTCAGTTTATTAAGACATTAGAGTCGATAGTGCATGATACGAAAGATTTCACGTCCTGGAGCTAATAAGTACGGATCCCACCCGGGATGGGATTAGTTTGTCCATATTAGCCGAGACTTCTAAGGACGAGCTTTGTTGTTCGTGTTTGTATAAGGCCACGCTCATAAGAAACATCTCGTTATCCATAGGAGCGCTTGGTGGTGCAGGAAAAAGATTCATCTTCGTACCATCCTAAACAGATGCAAAACAAACAAAGGAACGAAATTTAATAATAATAACAATAACAATAATAATAATAATATTATTAATATTATTTTTATTACTATTATCATTATTGTAAAAATAGTAATTCGGATTATGATGATTATAACCCACGGTCTTATCTACTACGATACATCAGGGCGCAGCTGTTCAAACGACCCCAGGGTTAAATATGGGGTTGTTTCCTACCTGGCTTATTCTTAAGAAATGATGATAGATATTACCTATACTACCCAATTAGAAACACTAACAACTTGTATTGAAACAGGGACCTGTCGATAAATAAAAACCCCATAGAACTGTAATGTAAGCCTATAAGTTGGAACCCTGTGGTGCCACGTTTTCATGTGCGAACTCGAGTAAATAAGATGGTGCATTAAACTGGCCATTCAACATTACAAGAACAGGGCTTGTAGATCAGTGACAACGCTGTAGAAAAGACGACTGTAAGTCAGCACAAAAAGAAAAAGAATTCTGTAGAAAACCCCACGCAGGAGGGTCCTCTAGACAGGCGAGAATCCTTCAGAACAGAGCTTAACGATGAGTAACAACGCAGTAAAAGAACGAGGGAAGCTTTTCATTTTTTCTTTTTATCCGATTAAAAGAAATTGATAATAAAATTGTTCATGAAATCTCTTTTTACGTACAAATCCAGTTAGAACTCTTGGCAAGAGTAGATCTATATTATTATACTAATAAAATTCTAAATGTGCTAAAATTTTCGCCGACTCTCAGGCTTATTATCCGAGGGTTGTCCAATACACACGATGCGAGTCGCATCGTCTATAGTAAAAGTATGTCCGTGTCAGGTCATCAACATTTATACCATATTGTGAGTTAAGTATTTTCTTCTGTTATGAGTACACCACCATAGTCGCCAAGACATCAAATAAAACCGGCAATACCTCCACCTGATGGAAAAGTACCCACCCGCGATGCCGCCAATATAAACAAAGTGAGGTTTATGCTGAACAAATGAGGTATAGAGATTCAAACTTCCACCTTAATCGTTTTACTAATGGGTCTCATAAGGTTCCAGCTCACGGTGGTCAGTTACTCAAGAGTCGGACCTCCATCTGCCAATGTACTACATCCTCGTGAGGCCAAGAATACCATTACTCAGTACCTAAGTATATTATATTTCCATCCTTGTGCGATTAGTTCTCATGATTTGTGCTGGTAAAATATATAAACGAAACGTCGCGAGCAACATTCAGTGACTTATCGTGAGACAAAAGAATAAACAGTTAATTTATTAACTACAGCCACGATGCATAATAACCTATTTTATAACAAAATATATATTATTACCAGTTTCTCAGCAAGAAATAGCATTAGTAAGGATAATTATGATCAAATGGTTGATCGCGAGTGACATAACGACTTGAACACAAGATTGAATTCGTATCCATAAGCGAACATACAATATTTTGTTTGCTAAATTGCCACCCATGAAATACCAGGGCAAAGCTGCATAGGCAGAAAAGAAAATCGCACAAATAATCAAATTACGGCAAACTGCCAAGATAGATCTGGGTACCTTGTGGTTAGAAAGCAGAGACCCTAATAAGTATCCCGAAACAACTGATTCCCAGTTGACAGGTAATACAGTCATTCTACGAGAAAACTGACCTCAACCTGCCACTAATTGCAACAGAAAGTTTCTCAACAGTTGTCAACTCAGAATTATATGCCTTATAACATATCAAAAGTCCCCAAAAGTCCCAAAAGGAGAAGAGGGTACGGATGTATTTATGAAGAAAAAGCTTCTATTGTAATTAGATGGAGGTCATTTCGTAAAATGACTGGACTAAGAAGTAATACCATTTATATTTAAACTTGTGTTTTTACCTTGCTAAGTAAAGAAATATCTATCAATATAAACACCTATTTACAAAATAAAATAGCTTTTAACCACTGGAGTCTATACCTTCGCAGATAGTTGTCTGAGTTTTTTCCTTATGTTCAAATCTGCGCGTGCGCACAAAGCCCGGCGACAAGGACCAATCTGAGTGAAGAGGTTTTGTCTCTGTCGTCTTCGTGCTGCTCTGGCCGCTACAAGTGCACCACACATTCCTTGCATGGTTGGCTGCTGTGAGTCAGAAGATTCTGGTAATAAATCAGGACATAATTCCTGTGCTTGCTTTCTAAGTTCTGGACCTGCGAGGGCCGTAGAAATCCCAATGCGCTCGAATATGCGTGCTGGGGTGAACTTTCTCAGATGTGCTCCTGGTTCTTCACCATCTGGGAAAAGACAACAATAAAGACCAAATATTATAAAAGGGAAAGAGTGGCTTAGTTCATAAATGATATAAAGCTGCCTACCATCTTGTTTGGTTCGTCTCGTTGATAAGAAGCTACTCTACTGTGCATAAGGTTTAGATTTATCTAGTTAGCAAGATTCTTTTCTTCTGAGCGGCAGACGCGCGTTTGATTCCAGGCTAGACGAACACTCAGAATCTTAAAATAACTGATAAAATATTGCCTTCTGCAAATGGTAACATCTTTGCACCTTCTCGGATAAGGACGAAAAATCATAGGTCCATTCTCTCGACCTTCTGTAAGGGGACACAGTAGTGATCATCATCACTATCATCATCACTATCATTATCACTATCATCATCACTATCATCATTACTATCATCATCACTATCATCATTACTATCATCATCACTATCATCATCACTATCATCATTACTATCATCATCACTATTATCACTACTATCATCATTACAATCATCATCACTATTATTATTACTATCACCATCACTATCATCTTTACTATCATCGTTACTATCATCATCACTATCATCATTACTATCATCATCACTACTATCATCACTATCATCATTACTATCACCATCACTATCATCATTACTATCATCATCACTATCATCATTATTATCATCATTACTATCATCATCACTATCATCATTACTATCATCATTACTATCACCATCACTATCATCATTACTACCATCATTACTATCACCATCACTATAATCATTACTATCACCATTCACCATCACTATCATCACTACCAACAAATGCAGGTACTCTCATTTAGCAACCCAGAAAACGGAAACCCGTGTTGGTTAGGACAAAAAAGAAGGCCACACAATTATTCAAATGTAGGCAGACTGCCGCGATCGAACTGGGGACCTTTAGGTTGGAAAGCAGGGATCTTACCAATTGTGCCAACCACTACGCACATGCTAAACATGCAAGTACTCCTCAGCTTATTTTTTCAAAACTGCTGAAAATAGCCATGATACGCAAGCAAGTTTATTGAATACCTCTTTTATCTGAGGATTGAATAGTTACAAGGGCGCTCCAATCAACGTCCTCGACAGCAGCAGGAACTGTTTTTGATTCCTGGCCTTCATCATCATTCCCATGATCATCATCTTCACCCAATAGATCATCCAGTTCATCATCACTAATCGGGTCGTATACATCATCGAAAGAATGAGAATTCTTCTGCGTCTGGTGTTCCTCGGACCCCATGGACTCATTCTGTGCAAACCCAGTATCGTTATCATCAAACCATGCATCACCTCCTGGGCTATCATCATCGCTCCAATCGCTAAATACTTCTTCAATTCTTTTAACAAGGGGCTCGTGTTTCTGCTGTTCTTCTGCCACTCGTTGTTCCTCCTGCTCTTCCAGATCTGCCCAAGGTTGCACCACCACCTCAGGGAGATGTTTCTTTTTCTTCTTTTTCTTTGGTTTTTCATCTTCTTTTAGTTTCTCCATTCCCACCCCCTCGACTGCACCCTGCTGCGTCTCTTGTTCTTCTTTAACTTTCGGTGGTGTCTGTTCAGGAGCTGCAGTATTCACTTCCGGCGTTGCGTCACTGATAACCGGTTCGATAGTTTCTGCAATAACTTCGGTCTTCGTAGGTATCGTTATATCATCTGTCTTCTTTGTTTCCGATACAGCTGCTGCCTTTTTGGTCTTCTTCTTTCCCGTTTTTTCCTTCCCTTTCCCTTTTTCCTTTTTCTGTTTTTTCCCAACTGATGGTACCGCTTCCTGGATATTCTGAGCTGCTTTTTGAGGTGGTTCGTCTTGTGTTTTTTCACTCTCCTCTGCAACAGCAGCTTTTGAAGATGCTTTGGCGTGTTTTCCTTCTTTTGATTCTTTCTTCTTTTTAACTTTCTTGCCTTCCTTTACAACAACAGGAGAAGGTTTCACTGCTTTGGTTTTATTTGGCTGTTCTGAACCTTCGTCGGTCGCAGCTGAGATATCTCCGACTTCTGAAGAGATACTACGGGCTTTCTTTATTTCTATAGGAGATTCTTCAGATTTGGAAGCTGGAACATCCTCACGCACTCGCTTTCTAAAAGGAAAGCAATGCTAATGTCAGCTAAAATACAACATTTACTTCACATCAGAGAGAAACCGCCAGTCCATTAAAAGGTAAAAAAATGATAGTTTTTTAGATAGGAATAAAAGTCCCAAGATTAAAGATTCAAGCAAAATTGAGACTTACATATTAGGTCTTCAACATGAAAAAAAATTCACATAAACAAGTCTAGGTTACAAATATAACAAAATTAAAGGCTGAATCATTCAGAATTGGAGCTAAGGTACGGAACGAGCAGCCAGCTTCATCAACAAAGCTGACAAACAAAAACAGTTTCGTGATGCACTAATTGAAATTTTGCAATTACATGGTGACTACATTGTTTCTCAAATACGCAAAGCTCTACGGAATCGATAAATTTTGAATAGCCCTGTCAATATTTTCTCTAGAGATCATAAAAGTGTTTCGAATTTGTTTCTAGTTTTTTTTTCTAAAGTTCTGATTATTAATTTTGTTATAGAACATCTTTTTCATTCTTAAATTATAAAATAATCATGCTCTCAACAAAGTCTTTTCTCTTTTCAGTAATTGACTGTATCGATATATTATGTTGAATAATCCGTCTCGATTAGCTAAAAATATATTAGATCTCTTGATATTATAATAAATTGAATATTGCAGAAAAATGAAAAGCTGAAATACTGTAATATCATTACTTTGAAAGCGTTTAAGATGTCACGCGATAGCTTAATTTCCTGTCTGTTTTCCGATGAAGAGCTTTTTACAAAATGAACAGACAATACAACAAAGCAAGTCTAAACAGGTGCAATTTGAAAACTCCCATTGTACTCACTTCTACATTGGTTTGTTACAATGGTAGTTCAATTGGTATAAAAAAACAAATCAACAAGTTCTCCACAGGCTTCTCACTTCTTAATTTGAACAGATGTAACATATGTCGTTTTTTAACTAAACCATTGATTTACGGAAGAATCTTGAATAGACACCTCCAGTTCAAGATGAATTAGTTAAATTTACCGCCAGATTATGGAAGAAAAATGAAGTAAATACTACCAGAGTGTAGCAGGAGTCTAGTGATCAACTTCATTAAAAGTATTTTTTATCCTTCACAGCAAAATTTTAAAGACAAATCAAATGTTGTTAATATCAAATCACGTTATTCTATGGAATTTTTTTAATATTTGGAGATATTCGATAAGTTTAAATATTTTACAAGATTTTATATCTTGGGCGTCCTGTGGAAAGCTTGAGCTAAAAACGACAGCAGCTCATCATCGTCGAATTTAGTTGTCAAAAGGGTCAAATCTCCGAAAATGGTCCAGGTGTTTCCTGCCGAAACGCCATAAACCTTTAACTTCGACGATGTGTATTTACAATGAAGCTAGCATTAACCATTATCAAAATAATCACTGAAATCATTATCAATACCATAGACATCATCATCATCAGCTTCATCAAAACTGTCAATATTAAAATATTCAAAATTCAAACAACATTATCAAAATTTCCAACAATAACAACAAAACCTGAGTATCTGTGACAATAATATCACTGGTATCACTATTTTGAGATGCAACTCACCGTCGATTCTCTGTTGCCTTTTGATTGTCTTCCTCGTGTTGACTCTCCACATCATCTTCACCTGCTGGTCGCCGCACCTCCCCCTTGGCTCCAGGTCTTCCTTTTTCAACACGGCCTTCCTCATAGGCAGGTCTCCGATGCTCTCTGTAAGGACTGGGACCCCTACCGGGGCTACCTATGTTATACAAAAATCGTGCAGGTGTTTAATGAAATATCAATGTTAACATTTTAGTATCACCGTAAAGCCGTTTTTGACTCACTGATACTCCGTGTAGCAGTGAGTTAAATCTGGGACTTTCTCATTTGCATACAATTTTGTGAAACTATAGAATTCATCAGCCTTTTTTGGGCAGTCGGTTTATAAATATATATAGTGTCTATATCTACATGGTTTACTGTTTTACACAACTGGTTCTCCTATAGTTTTGCTGCAACTTCAAACAACTTTTGAGTTCGATTCTAGGACTCGTTAGGGAATTGATTTAATTGTTAGCTAAAATCACTGCATATTCGTTTGAAAATTTAAATCTAAGCTGAGAAAAGCAGAAAACAATTCTTAATAACACGCACATTCTTTTATAGGAATCTTGAATGGCTTGCGTGTGGAGGGTGTTAATTTTGGTCTGAATTGTGTTTTACTTGTATGCAGTATCCGTGACTTTTGCTTAATTCATGCAATGAAAAGATATTCTACAAAACTCCAAATTAGCCTAAATTTAAATTCTAAATGCTAATTAACATTTAGCACTGAATTTGATGCCAGAATGCAGGAAATGATATTACTGGGCTTCTAGACTACAAAATTTTATGGGGGAAAGGCATACACCCATACCCTATCTAAGGAGGGGCCTTACAAAGTGTTTCTATCGCCTACTTTAATAGGATCCTCCACCTATTTCAGAACTTATAGAAACCCACGAGTTCGGGAAAAATATTAGATATCGCAATTCCCATTCTATAATGAGAAGGCATTGCACTGTATTTGTCAATAAAAGAATACAATTCAGTCTCTATAGTTAAGGTTTGAGGGCATATAAACATAAAAGATTTTTCTTTTATTTCCCACTTTTGTGGATAAGTGCTTAGATAATTATTCCAAAATAAGAAGGGAAGGCCCTAATAAAATTTGGGGAGCGCCCCAACTCCCCCCCCCTCCTCATTCATTAGACACTTAAGAGTTCATTTGTACCTTCTCTCTCTTCCCACGGCCTCTCCCTTCTCTCTGGTGATGCAGCATCTCTGGGTCGCCCGCGGCTGTCACGCCTGTCACCAGGTCTACCTTCAAGATTGTGTGACTCCGGGTACTGTCTGCCACGATCACGACCATACTCATGGCGTCTCTCCCAGGAACCAGGTGAGTCACGGTATCTGTCGTCAATGGGGCGGCCTCGCGAATCGCCATATGGCCTTCCTGCCGAATAAATCCAACAACTCTTATTGCAGCAACGGCTGTTAAACACGAGGAGGGAAGGAACATGGAAGGTGCGAGAAACTCAGTGACACATTTTTTAACACGATCGAATTGACGAATACAAAATTTGCAATTCTTAACTAGCTGTTTAAACATGAGACAGTGGCTTAAAAACCATCTGAAATACGGCAATATACTTCATTAGAATTAATAATGATATAACGTGCAGAGAAAAGTAATCCCACAATTTTTTAGCGCCAAAAAATGCTAAATTTAACTTTAAAGGTTGTACCAGGGACCGGACGAAATTTTGGATCGTGACATCAATTGCTTTGCAAAATGTCTGCAAAGAGTGTGATACTTCGATAAAAATGACACACCACACTCTATCAAGTAACAACGAATATTGTTCACATAAAATTGCAGCCACACATGAAAACTTTGTCATGTTTCAATGGTGATTAAAATATTTGTTATTTTGGTTTAACAAACATTGTCGCGTTGGAAAAAACCCTTGTAACGCGAACGTGACATTGATAAATATTCAGGTTTTCAAAAACGAATTGCATCACTACATTTGTCACACCAATAATAGTAAAAATGCAAAGTTTCAATGAGATCCTTGTCACGTAAACGTGACATCGATAAATATTCAGGTTTTCAAAAACAAATTGCACCACTACATTTGTCACACCAATAATAGTAAAAATGCAAAGTTTCAATGAGATCCTTGTCACGTAAACGTGACATCGAT